>JAQGAO010008935.1:0-10001 GCA_034697705.1 Ommatoiulus sabulosus | reverse complement strand
GAGATAAGATTTCCCTGAAGATGTTGGGGACCATCGTGAAACAGTCTCTTAGACTGTCTCGTATAAAATGTCCCCCCTACCACATGGCACTACTGTGCTGACTGTAGGGTATTGATTTGAATTGAATTGAATTGAACTTTAAATTTGTTAAAAAGTGTGACTCGTGGTTTTGAATTGTCACCAATTTTTTCCCACGAAATTGCACTAGTGGCTCGGTACTATTAACGAATTTGGGTGTAACCATGCTTATTATGTAAGCATTCACTAACCAGCAAGAAGACACTAGTGTACAATTCAATAAATGTACATGCAGTACGGTATTTGGAATACATGTACAGTATATCTAGTAGCAAAAGAAGTGGGAGTATAATTGTACCGATATTTATGTAGGTTATCAAAGGTGGCGGCTTGTTCATATTTCAATAAGAAGATTCCCAAAAAAGCTCTAGTAGTATCCTGCAGCAATTTGAGCATCTCTCTTCATAATAAAAATTTCGCTATTTTGAAAGAAAATTAAAACGCCCCACATCAGAAATAACTGCATTTGAAATGAATTTCACAATGTAACGTCGTCGCAAAATATATGGGCAGTAGTAAATATACTTAAACTTGGCAGGTATACTGTATGTATACTCATGCCATTTGACGCACTGAAATAATGAATTGCATAAACGCAATTTTGAAATGCATCATAAAATAGACTCACCATTGGGTCCGGTGGACACATGACAATCCGACTTCTTGTACTTGCTCCTGGCCCTGTTAGGGTCGGCTTTGTTCTCCAGTTCCCGGCAATCCGAAGTGCTTCCAGGACTTCGGCTTCCACTCGTGCGGCTGTTACTGCGTACTGCAAAATTTAAAAAATAATTGGCATTAATTGCTTGTTTGCATTGTGAGCGTGGAGCTTTCAGAGCACCGAGGCAACATTAAGCAAGAGACGCTCATAGCCGTGCACTGGATTAATTAAAATCATAGAAACTGCAATCGAAGCCAGGCAGATATTTACTCGTGCACATTAATGCCATGCAATACCATCAATATATACTCCCTCTCCCACACTTACTCAAACAAAAAACGTAAAAAAAACAACCAGCAATTTCATTAAAAGCCTCCAATTTTGTTCGTTTGTAATCCGGGGCCTAGCGGCATTACCTTCAAATAAAACTAATTGGAATTTTATTGAACAAGGCATTAGCATTAAGCCGGAATGAAGGGGGGGGGAGGAGGAGGAGAGAAGGGGAATGGGATATCAGATAGCATATTCCAATAAGATGCTTTTGCGGTTACCAGTAGGCGAATTAAGATGCGTAGCGCTGCTCCAAAGGAGCTTACCAATGCGGTGCGTGGCTAAGCCGTGTTTACCAGATATATGGTTGAATAATAAGAGTGGGGGATTGAAATTTTTTTTTATTAGATTTTTATTTATCTGTACGTCCGTTAACTTGGCACTCCCTAATTTCTTAAAACCCTAAAGTGCAATTCAATCATAGGACGGTGAACTGATGGATTCTTTGGAGCATTTTCCGGAATCGTCTTTGGTAAACAACCTAAACACCAACGTTTCTAATAATTTCTTTTCCCATTAAACATTCTGCTTAAAAGAGATTTCTCCAGCATCATTTATAATCAATCATGATCTTTTCGACATCTGCTTTTTCTCAAAAAAGAAAGAAAAAAAATGCTCAAATGGCAGTGTTGTGGGATTCTCGAAGATCTCTCCTGAGATAATTTTCCTGCAACAAGTTTCTTAGTTTCTCGCGAAATTCTACTTATAAACACTACCATTCTGTAAGCTTAATTGCATTTCAAGCAGCAGTCAGCAGTAAGGCAAGTCCGGCAACATTATTTCATAGAAAAAACGGGAGTGAGATAAATTTCAAAGACGACTTATTTTGAAGAAATTATCAGAAAACGCCTTTGCCATTCTCCAATTTTAACTAAAACGCTCAGATTTCTGCATATTTCTATAAATTAAATTACAACAATCCTGGGTGCTTCTGCAGAATGACACTGTGCATGAATACATGTTTCCAAAGAAACTAACCTTTCTGTCAAATTCTTTCTATACGGTCGGCAAGAGCTGCAATGTAGTTCTTGCATGCAGAGTTTGACTCGAATCCCGCAAAAAACTCGAATTTTTTCTGCTTTTCATTCGCCTTGCGCAACCTATACGATGAAAAGCAAACAGAAAGCGGAAAAAATGGCACTTCATTCCCCGGTTCCTAATAAAAATCGAGTTTCGTCACACCGGGCATTAGCTCGCCTTTAAGACGTCAGAGAAAATCAACTTCTGCAAGTTCTGAAAGAAACAAGTGCCAAGCTGCGACTATCACTCCAAAGCACACATGAAATGCCGTCGAAAGAAAGCTCTGCAATTCAATTCCAGCATTCTTCTGGAAACTAGCAGATAAATTCCCATTCACCCAATATGTAATCGATGCACGTCAATCGTGCCACCTATATTAAACTATGGCATGGGCAATAGAAAAATAAAAAAAATAGCACAAAATACAGAATAATATCGATAGCAACGCAGCGCTGATAAGACAATTCGTTTGCAACGCGTGATTCTAGTAAAGCATTGCCACGGGCGCTGGAATGCGCATCTCTGCGGCACTAATGTGCAGCAGAAGTTTGGATGAACTTATCTGTTCATCCTCCGCAAACATCTATACCTTGGAGAAGTAATTTAAGTCCAGGTCCACTTGAAAATCCAAGCTCAAATCCCGGCTAATTAGCTACGATTTCGTAAAATGGTGCTCGGCAATGGAATGCCAACAAATTTGCTTTTCCAACAATTTCACTCAGACAGAGGAGGTCTGTTTAATATTCCGCACGCAGCCTCTCTACAAGATATAGAGCGAGAGATGAGAGAGATAATGCTCGGAAATGCTGAATAATGAACACGAAATGTTAGCGCGAGGCCATTAGGAGATAATGTGCCGAATGGCCACGAAGCCATGGTCAGGGAACGATGGCACATTCGGACGTGTCCGGTCAAGAAACCAACGGCGAGCATTAAAATGCTAATGAGTACCCTCCATCACCATTAGGTAGAGGCAAATCCCAAAGGACCGAGGAAGAAGACAATTGCAGGATAGATAATTATGCATTCACACACCAGCTAGGTTACCAAGTTGAAGTTGGGCTCGTGCCACGTGGTCAACTCTTCAATAACCCCACATGTAAAAGTGATGTACATGTATATATTATGAAATATAAAATCATAACGTATTTGACAATACAAATGTTTAGAAATATGATTTGATTATTATAAATATACTTTTGAAATGCTACTTCAGTAACCAGATTATAAATACATTAACGATGCCATTTTATGCACATACTGTATGTATTTTTGAAAATGGTTCAAAATTCAATGAAACAAAACGCGCAAATATTATTTTTTACATGTACTATATTTAAACTTTGAAATGCATCTGCGAATTTTGAAACTATTTACTGTACATGTATGTAGTATATTTCTTTAAATTCATTGAAAAATGGACTGCACGATGCTTTTCAGGCAAAAATGCTTTTTTTGCCAGAACATCACAAAGTGTATTTTCTTAAACGAAATGCACATTAAATAATTTATCCAGACGAAATATATTTGATAATACAACGCATAGTATGCTTAAAAATTATATAGTAAATTTAGGACTTACATACGTATATTTCTTTCTCCGTTATTTACCACTGACAACTAAACATCCGCCCACATCAAAGCCTACACAAATATACCTCCATTACAAAATGATTATATTATAAAAATATATACTTCAAAAGCAATTAACTGAGCAACTACCGATCAGTGTTTGTCCTTTTAAAAAGGTTATGAAAGCTTTCAAGTTCACGAAAAGCACTTCAAAATTACTTAAAATCTTCTCGGTATTCAGCTAACTGAAAAATAACTCTAAACAAAGACATCAAAATAGACTGCCTTTCTCTAGGATAGTTTTACCAAATGAAAACAGTTGACTGAATTAAACACAATAAGACCTATGAAATACCACAACAAGCTATTTACATAGGACAATGGACTGTATGTTTGTTCTTGTTTGTTTGTTCTGCATGATAAACGGAGAAAAGAAAACAAATACAAAAGCTAAAGCAAAAAGTTTAGCCGAGCACATGAGCTCGACATGAAAACACCAGGCTTGGATAAACAACCAGCTTTCCCAATCCTAGACATACAGTATTTGTCAAAGGAAAACTTGATTTTCCAAAAAGAATATACAGAACTATCCCAAGAGCTCTTAAGATATGTTTTGAGTCAATGTTTTTTAAAATTAATTGGGTGCTTCAATGGTATTGCGAAAATCTTATTAGTCAAATTACTCGAACCAAGAATTTTCTTGATTTCAGTAAAAAGTATTTTGGAACTCAAAATATTCGTTCTAAATGGAACAAAAAAATAGCCCTGGTGCTTCATTGTCCCGATTGTTTTAAACAGAATATGCTGCTCCAAGGAACTTTTATGTGTAACTTCTTTAGATTCCGGAGCGGTTCGTGCTGTTTCGAAGACCTTCTTTAACAAATAAAAGACTTGAATGATGACTTGCAACTCCGAAGACTCTTTCGGTCCAAACATTGGCCGCTTTGACAATGGTTTTCTTCCTTCTTTTTCGAAAAATAAACTTTGGCACAGGCTTGTTGTGTAACGAGTTAAGAAAAAAAAAATTCTTCGTGTCAAATAACCCTCAAGGGCCTTGCACAAGAAGCGCTGGCAATGTCAAATATGTACCCTGACAAATGGAAACATCATGCGGTCTCCACGGAGGAGCACATCAGCTAACGATGGCCACCACCAATCAAGTTCCTCGGTGTTCCCTTTGACGCTGACAACGTGCTTGATGGAAAATATCCACCTTTTGTGGCTTGTCGTCATTGAGTTGCTCGTCAAAGACTAATGGTCACTCCAAATCTCACTTAGGTCAAAAGCTGCTTAAAGGAGAGTGTCCGAGTTGGCTCACCCAAGAGGATGTGAAAAAAAAGATGCAGAAAATTGCGAAATAAGATGCCGCAACATTGAACTTTCTCATCAGTCATCCCTTTCGCTAAACTGGTAAACTGTCAGAAGCTGTCGTTGCCATCGATGGCTAGTGGATATTGATTTTCTAAAATGGCAACTAAGTCATCTGACCCAATGGATTGGATGCGTGACATACGAGACGTGCAGTTGAATTTTGCGCTGATCTAATTAGCTCGCGCATTGGCATGTCGTGGTTCAACTTTTGTATAGTGATATACCATAACATCATGTACCATGGTTGATTTACAGTTGAGCTAACATAGACAGAACGCAAGAATACATTTACTGAAATCCAAACTGAAAAGCACTGGAATCCGATTATAAAAGCACGGAAAATTTATTTCAAACAACCGTAAATTGTACTTACATGCGTTTTCCAAACCTCAAGTGATATGTTTTACAACGATTGGAATCTTAAGTATCAAGGATAAGAATGTTCGAAATGTTCAAAAAATAATTTTCAAGTACTGGAAGAATGCCTAAATAATGCAATCTTTTTCATGAGAACATGAAATACATTACGTTTATAATGAAAGACTGGTACGCAGAAGATCGAATCTTATTTCAAAGAAAGTATATACAATTACATTCAACCATTTTAGTTTCAAGTGCAGCACAAATCTCACGCTAAGTATTGGAAGATTTTCACTACCAAACACAAAAATCTTCAATAACCTGGAATCCTACTTCCAAGAACTGGAGTATTGCTTCCGATAACGGAAACCTTGTTTCCAAGAACCGGAATCTTGCTCCCAAGAAAAGGAATCTCGCTTCCGATAACGGGAATCTCGCTTCCAACAAACGGAATCTCGCTTCCAACAAACGGAATCTCGCTTTTAACTATTGAAATCTTGCATCCAACTCTCGCAACCCAACAACGGGAAGCTGATTTTTAATTACTGGAATTCTGCATCCAAAACCCGGAATCTTGTTTTAAAGAACAGGTATTTTGCTTCCAAGACCCGCAATCTAATATCCGGAATCTCGCTTTTAAGAACCAGAGTCACTTCCAAGAACTGGACTACTCCAACTTCCGCAATCGTGCATTTTCAGCAATGCTATCTTATGACATTAGATTTACTTAAAACTTCATGTAAGAAGACTGTAATGAACGTTACTTAAAAGGCGCCCGCAGCAATCACACTTCTACGGGTGGGTAACAGTAGGTAAGGGGTTATTCAAAAAGGACGTCTTTTGGACGTTCTCTAGGACTAGAGGTACCCTGTTTATTGACTTTGGCAATTTATAACCCACCTATGCGATATTGCGATCAATTTCATTGGCATTTTTTTTTAAAGTGGACGTCAGAGATGGTCATACCCCCTCCCTCCCCCTGTCCACATTGTGTCCGTGACTCAACCAACCCCCTACTTGAGGACGTCCTTTTTGAATGACCCCTAAGAATTTTACTTCCAGGAACTGAATTATCATTTCAACAATCTATCGTGATCGCTGAAAGCGCCTTTGAAAAGTAAGTGTAGAAAGAATTCTAAATTAGTGTCTCGTATTCGCCATGTTGTATGTAGAATTTCCCTCAATCACTTTCGTAGATTTATGAACGTTTACAACAGAGCATCCAAAAACAGTCAAATTCCTATATTCTACACATATACTGGTATTTTTGGGACTCCTTATTTTCCATAAATCTAGCCTGCCGATTACCAATACGTCAACGTCAACCAAAACAACAAAAAATTAATTGGTAAAAGTTAGAATTGACAATATTACGAAATTTGCAAAATTGCCCGCACTCAAGCAGCTAAATACACAAACCCGTCAGTTTTCTTCCCACGCGCCAAGCAAAGATCAGAATCTCAGGTTTACACAAATTTTGCATCATTTGAGCTTGCTTCTCAAGGATTTCGAGGCATGTTTACGAGCCATTAGATGGCAACACTGGCGCTAATTCGCCTCCTCCAAAAATCATTGTTCCAACCGCCTATTTGCATAGAAATGTGCGCTGCCAAATAGCATGCATCGTCATGACAATAGCCACTTAGCAAATAATCAAGATGGGATTTCGCTGGAAATTTCGGTGAAAAAAAAAACCCTGTTCATAATTACGCGAATTGTAGCAACAGTATCAAAAGCTGCATCATCGAGAAACGATATATTCGCTTTAAAATAAAGCCAGAACTAGAAGTAAACTGAAATTTCGCTAATTGAAATCCATTAGGGACAGAAAAGCGCTATAGAGACCGTTGCTATATACGCTGTGGAATTGAGATTGAGGAAGCTTAAAAGCCAGCCCGTATTCAATAACACGCGCAATTTTACGGGATGATAAATTGAAATTTCAGCATTTGAAATGGAGGGATTTAAGAACACAAAGGCAGGATTTAACTGAAATGTTGCTCGAGCAATACCCTAACTTAGAACGCGAGAAATAAAATCACCGAAAAGTATACGTATACGTTCAAGATTGATTTTACCGAAGTTTGCAACTTTCAACTCTAGTTCAGAAATAGAGGATAAGGGAAAAACGGAATTCTTGAATATGAATATAGATGGAAAAACTGGAAAAAAACGTTTAAAATATCTACAAATTTGACATCCTTTCGATGACTATATATTTTCGAATACATGTATACATGTAAATAATTTAAAATCAGACGAAAAATTATTTGGAATAACTTGTAGCGTATACAGTACATTCAGATCGCTTTTAACAAAGTTTTTTTAACTTTATACTCTAGCATAGGAATACTAGTAAGGTAAAAAAAAAAGAAATTTGAACGTTGAAAATATTTTTAAAAAAATAAAAACGTGCATTCCACGTGCATGCACTGTATAAACACGTATTTTAGCATATAATTTAAATTAAATGTTCATTGCATATAGGAGAAAGTACTGAAATGCTTTAGGGCAAAGGAACGTTGAAAATATTTTTTAAAAAATAAGGAAAATTTTAAAAACTAGTGTAATAAAGTATTTACCTATTTCACGTTCCTTTCCACGTGCATGCACTGTATAAACACGTATTTTAGCATATAATTTAAATCAAATATTTATTACATATGGGAAAAAGTGCTGAAATGCTTTAGGGCAAAATAATATTTTCTGGTAGAATACAGAACACATACGTGCATCTTCTCTTTCACCCCCTCCCCTTCCACCGAAAAAACGTTTTACTGAAATTATAAAAAAAAACTAGAAAGCTCACTAATAAAAATGGCAAAATAAGCTACAAAAAGCAAATGTCAAAAAAAAACAAATTACTGCCAAAAAGAATCGCAAGTTGACGAGCCTGCCTGCCCACGATGCACCGCTCCAATTGCCAACAATCGAGAAATAATGAAACCGAGAGCGTTATTTGTTTTCGGCAAATCCGCCAAGCGAAACATTCCCAAATTGCGAAATGCATGAATTCACAGCTAGGGGAGTGAGTAGAAAGAGGTACTCAGCAGACGCAATTTTCTGGAATATTTGCTAAAAAGATAAATAAAGAGATTCTTGACAGGCTCATCAGAAGCAGCCTAAGTCAACCTCGAGGGTGCGCGTCATCCATAAAATTACGCCCCTTTGGCACGGAGGCGCTTTTTACGGCGTCAGGCAGCCAGACGGCAACGGAATCTCGTAAATTTGCGACCTAAGCTCGTAAACCATTTAGTGGCAACCGGGCCGTGAGGGGTCCCTTGAAGCGCGAGTTTAATTTATGCAAATTGCTCGCCAGCCAGCCAAAATCTTCGTAAAAGCGCGTTAAGGCCCTTGCATCCTGAGCCGATCAATGGACCGTTTACAGCCCTGGAGAAATTGGATCCATGACCGAAAACGTGAGCAGCGATCGTGAAACAAACACGACTTTTCAAATCTGCGAGAAATTACCTTGAAAACGACATACGACAAGACAGGGAGTCGCAGATTTAAAAGAAAAAAAGTACAGCAATTCGCAGAAAACTTGAATTGTGCTTTTGGAACGAACAAGATACAGCAGCGTCGCGTGACTAATGCATGAGGAAATGGCAATTTTGTTGAACGTCCGAGAAACTATTTCACCAGCTCCCAATGAAGTTTCACGATAACAATGAATTTATTCGCGTGGTAATGTACACGATTGTTGCGGAAGACGCCATCTTGATTCAACAGGCAGTTTGGAATAAATATTCGCGAACCGGGAAGTTGTTGCAGCACGTGCCATAGGTTTTCAGAAAACGGGATTATCCAAAGTATGGCACTTCATTAGAAATAGTCGAGTTGCCAACGAAGAAACAAATAGAAGGACAAACGACGCGTGCTGGGTCCGCCTAGATCAGACATTGTGGGGTACTTAAAATAGTTAAAAATGGTTGCCTTTGCTATAACTTTCACAAGCAGTCGACGGGTGCTGGCTCCGCCTACATCAGAAATGTTGGGGTACTTCATAATTTTACTATGGCAAAAATATGATTACCTTCGCGTTACATAAATTGCACGTGCAGACGCATTCGTTCCATATTATTTTGCATTATTACTTTATAAATAAACGAGAAAATTCATACAATTTTTGATTTGTAGCAGCAAAACAGCATTAAAATATATACTTTCGGATTAAAAATCTATTCATGGGTAAGTGATAGTATCTAATGGGGCATTTTCTTAGTTTTTAGAATGTTAAGAGCCACGATTCTCAGATTCATGTACCCCCACAACACGCCCACAATGTACATCGAGCCACATTAGCCACGCCCACGAGCTTCGAGACGTCACATGCAAGTTATCTATAGATAAGTTGCACGTGCAGACGCTCAGGCAAGTACCCCACAACACGCCCACAATGTACATGTAAATTGAGTCACATTAGCCACGCCCACGAGCTGCGCAACGTCTCGAGCAAGCTGTCAGTTTACCATCAGTTTTCTTTCATAAGAAGGTACTGTATGGGTAGGAGCAGAGTGAACCGATTTCAGATGAGCTTTCTGCCTCCGATTACTAGCGCATGCGCATTCGCAAAAATCCAAGCCGAGGCAGGTTCCGATTTTCAGATTTT
>JAQGAO010008934.1:0-10001 GCA_034697705.1 Ommatoiulus sabulosus | reverse complement strand
CGATAAGTGAAAAAACCGGATAAGTGGACAAAATTCCGATGCACCGTCGATTTCCACTTATCAGGGTTCGACTGTATTAACTTCACAAACGGAAATACGAGTCAGGAATGCATGGTGCGCGAAATTTAATTAAGAGTTATGCCTACCAGAGAAAACTAATGACCAGATTAATGATGGGGAAAACTAAGTGGTCAATACAAATGACAGGATTAATGATGCGCGCGATTAGTATAGTCATTATTAATGGTGGTATCCACAACGACGTCCCTAATTACCAAAACAAACCCCAGTAATGATACCAAAATCTGGATTTTTATCATTATTGGCCATCCGCCATAATTACACATTTTTTTCGCCCTACACGATTATTCTTAAACAAAAAAAAAGACAGGGGCTCAGATGTGCTATCCTGCAAGTTTCTCAACGTAGAACAACGTCTGGATGATGATGTAATCATCAAAATTTTACAAATGACGTATTCAACAAAATTTATGACGACATCGTTGAAATTTAATAAAGAAAGACTGAATTGTAAATGATGACGTCATCTTATTGATGACGTCATCATTTACTTTGCTCAAACTTTGACAAACTTTGAAACCCGGGGAATTATAAATGCGCAATAAAAATGTATACGAAAATAATTGAAATAAAGTAAACATAATTCGGAAAATTCAGGGAAGGACTTAATTTTGAAAAAGTCAGGAAAATTAACCGTATTAAGTTTGTCAAAATCCAAAATGAATGCTTATACATGGATAGATCAGGGCTCTAGCAACCCCTGCAAACTTTGAAAAATATTTTCAGTGCAAAGTTGAGAAATTTTTAACAATCTCAGAAGACAAATCTTGAAGATTGTAAAGTTTGCGAGGAGAAATTTTCAAAATTTCCGACTGTTCTCGAGGTCAAATTGTTAAAAATGTCAACAAAATCATAACAAATGGCAATATTTTAAAAAAAAGTCTGTTATTCAGGGTTCGCTCAGAAATTTCATTTAAATTTCCCTTGCTTTTCTCTGACTTTTTCAGGCTTAAAAAACAAATTCCCTATGTAAAATATACACTATGTAAAAAATTAACTAACGAATTTGCGATCCTTTTTTAAAAAATTTATATTGAAAAACATTGCAACAAATTTCTTTAAAAATTGTTGAGATTTTTTTTCCGGTAATTTCCGAATTTTTTATTTTATTTACATGTTTGCGAATCTCCGATTTTTCAAAATTTCTTTTACGAAATTTACGATTTTTTTTTATCACAAATCCGCGATGTTTTTTTAAAACAAATTGCTATTTTTTTTTATATCACAACTGGTTGACGCGCCTCGACTGCGCATTATTTAAAAAGGTGTTTAAAATATGTAATAAGGTTAAACAATTAAAAGTGAGTCACGCGATGCACGACAGTAGCAAATATTCATACGTGTCATATCAGTTGATAACTTTTAAAACACCGTACTGTAGTTCATGAAATAAAACTATATTTTGCAGTTACTCGATCAGGTTGCAATTTCTGCTCAAAGCTACTGAATTTCTAAAAAACATGAAACTGTTTTTGATTGTTTCATTGGTAATATGTCTGATGATAATGATGTGTTTCGACGTAGGTAAGCATATGATCAAGTACATTTCCATAATTGTTCGTGCGATTACAGTTGAATCTCGTGAATACGAATCTCGAGAGACGTCCACTTTTGTTCTCGTGAAACCGTAGTTCGTATTATCGGATGTCGACAAAAACCTGACTTCAACGCTAAGAACTAAAGTTTCATTGAAGTTGGGATGAAATCCTACTCCATTAAGGTATACGAATGGGAATGATATGCAACGTTTATCAGGGAATTCCCCGTTCTAACGTAACTTATTTTTCTTTTGTCTGAGGTTCGTTTTAAAAACTTAACGAATGCTCGGAAACTCGAACATGTATTCGTGTTAACTTAACATTGGTAATATACCAATTCGGAATTCGTCTTAAAACGAAGAAATTAACACGAATCGACCGAACCTAAAATGACAGGGTTCCCCAGATCTAGAAAACCTGGAAAAGTCAGGGAACTTGAAAATGACCTGGAAAAGTCAGGGAAGAATAGTTTATTTTGAAAAAGTCAGGGAAATTCAAAGCAGTCATGGCGATCTAAAATTAATACTTCCACAAGGTTAGCTCAAGGCCCATTTTCTGAGTAGAAATTTGCAAATAATTTGCACATTTTTGGAGAAGGCCTACAGATTTGCAAAATTTTCCACGTTTTCCGAATACAAATTTGCAAATTTTTCGCGTTTTCCGAGTACCAATTTGCAAAATTTTCCCCGTTTTCCGAGTCAAAAATTTGCAAAAATTTCCCCGTTTTCCGAGTTCAAATTAGCAAAATTGTCCACGTTTTCCGTGGACAAATTAGCGAAATTCTCTAGGTTTTTCGAGTACATGTACAATTTTTCCACATTTTCCGAGGTCAAAATTGCAAAATTTCCCACTTTTTCCCAGCACAAATTTTTAGCATTTTCCGAATACAAGATTTTCCTATTTTATAACATTTTAATTTTCAAAATTGTCGTTATTAAATTTTAAAAAGTAATTTCCAGTGCCAATTTGGGAAAATTTGTGAATTTTTTACGTTGTCATTGGTCAGGGGAAATTTTTTTTAAAACTGGAAAAGTCAGGGAAGTTGTAAATGAAATTTCTGGGGGAACCCTGCACGAGGACTAGAAATGAGTTCGTACTATCGGGAATTTCGTATTAATCAGATTCTACTGTATCTCATTTCTGAATATTTTTAAAATTTATTGCAGAAAAATTGCTCTTTCTTCAAAATTATCGCCATAAAATTGCTTGTTTTAACATTTTATGTTGGCGGATTTTCCCATGGAATTTCCCAGTTAAGCCGTTTCTTTTTTTCATTCTGTCTAATGTATCACGAATGCTCGGGAACTCGAAAATGCATTCGGGTTTGCGAAAAATTCGGAATAATTGAATTCGGAATTAGTGTTAAGCGAATTAAGAAATTCACGTTATTAGTCCGATAGCCCAGGAAGGGGTCTATGAGTTCATACTATTGAAATTAGCATCGAGTGAATTCGTCTTAACGTGGTTCCACTGGATATCTTATTTATCAATATAGGTGCAATTTTTACACGCAGTATTATAATAATTAAGTCATTTCAAATCTGCATTCCATGCAAAATGTAATTTTACATGAGGTAAAGTTTAATATATGTTACTCGGGGATGTTTTTGTGCTTTGAAAAAAATACTAAAGTTTAGATTTGTTTTTATTAAAATCAAACAGGTGAAGGCGGTGGCGGTCCTTGTAAACTTGGCGACTTCGAAATACTATTCACAATATGCAAAGAAAAATGCGAGTTTGGGAAGGGTCCTCCCTGGTTTGATTGTCCTTCATATTTCGACTGCTGTGTGGTGGGATAATACAGTTATCTTTACACGTTACATGTACAGTGTATGGTATTATAATAGAGCAATTCTAGTACACGCTATTACGATCTAATTTTTCGACCGAAATTTACCATGAAAATGTCAAACTTGAAACCATTTTGTACATTTCATTTCAGCCGCTTGTATTGTAAAAATAAACTAAGAAATTTGCTCGTGTAACTTGATTTTTTATTTGCGTGCATAGTACAGTGTATATGCTACCATGCATCGTCTACCGAGAATCGAGCATCTTCAATCTCCAGCTGTCGATACTGATCGTCTTGTCGGTTTTTGGACATCTCCACTCGTCTTGCCAACACTCCCCTGCGCTTTTGCAAATGGCGAAATTACCATCATTAAAAATGTCAAATGGAATTGTTGGCAATTTTAATAACCCTATGTATATTTACGTCTATTAAATACTTGACGATATCACCCGCTTCTTTACAAGTATAAACTTCACAAATGGAAATACGAGTCAGGAATGCGTGGCGTGCGAAATTTAAATATAGTGATGCCTACGGGAGAACACTAATGAAAAGATTAGGGGCCATCCATAAAGGACGTCCGGAAAAAGGGGGTGGGGGGGTATGTGAAAATAGGACACAGGCGGACAGGGGGGATGGGGGGAAGTTCAAGGAAAGCGGACGTCCGAATGTCAACTTGTGCTTAAACTGGCATTAGTTTTAATAATAATAATAATAATAATAATAATAATAACAAAGTTTATTCAGCATTGAAAAGGTATGGACAGGTTTGCAAAGGAAAACACATCCAACTTAGGTTAAAAAGTCAATTTCACATTTTTAGATGATAAATTGATTGCATTGGTTTTATTTTCTTGCTAATCAATTTATAGGCAAATTTGCTGATTTCTTCAGCCTGCATCAGCTATTAAATACATTACTGCCCCTGAATACAGTATGGAGGAAGAGGCCTTTAAAACTGGGTGGTTTAATGGTGTTCGGTTAGGGGAAATTCCTTGGAAAGCTGTTAATTTGTACAGTTAGTTCATTGGCACAGGTATAGTTTATTGTCTCAGTAGTATTTGGGGTATATATATGTATATATACATTCTGGATATCTATTTTGCATCAAAAGTAGGTCACTAAACTTAATGCACGTGCACAAATCCCTGAAAGCATCAATAACTCAACACGCATATATGCTCTTGATCACAAGGAAATCATTGAAGTGACCACTGCAGGCATTAGGGCAACCAAACCTCAGACGAAAGCAACCATGTTAACAATTAAAAGTATTGATGATTGGTTAAAATCAGATTTTATATCTTTGTAGGTAATTCACCTAATTTAATTTTGTTTTGTCTGTTTTCCTTACAGTTATAATATTCTGTAGGTCTATGGTTCACTAATTTTAATATTTTCGATGTAAAAATTTATAAAGAACATATTCAAAATTGATTATGTAATCAAAAAGCTGTTTTCAAAATTGGACGGGACATGGGGAGGGGGTACATAAACAGGACAAGGCCGGACGGGGGGGGGGAGGGTTGGTCTAAAAACCCGGGAAAATACAGGACGTCCTTTATGGATGATCCCCATCTGTCTTGTGGGATACTTGCACAATTAACAACAAAAAGTTCCTGTTTCCGTAGAATAAACATTGTCGTTTTTGAAAAAAAATCGTTTATTCGTAAATTTCGAAGCCAATTCAATACACGTATTCGAAAATTCAAAAAATTCAAATTAACAATCGCTCCGCATATATGCATACGATATGTGACATACAGGCAAGCACATTTCCGGTATATAAATAACAACGGTATAATGTCAAATATAAAAATTGCCGATGATGAAGCCATCTTGAACTTGCAGGCCTACCTAAGCGTGGTAGTTGCGCAGAACGCTTCGCAGATGGCCCTAAACGCTTTTTGTTTTACCACGTGGGGCAAAGTGACTTCAGCACTCGCGTTGAAAGCAATAAGGCAATTAATACAAATGTATCGCAAATCCGATTTTACAATAATCGAATCTATTTTCCAACTGCTGGATGTGTAGACATGTTAGAGTGCTCAGACTGAAGCTTTACGAATGGCACTTTAAATGGCAGTCGTGAGCGAAAACCAATTATAAAACCATGCAATCGATGCATTCGTTTTGCACACACGACTACCAAAAGTGCCATTCGTAAATCTTAAAGCGTCTGAGTTCTTGTTGGTCCAAATAACTCCAGGGGCCGCTCGTTAATTACGTAACTTTTGACGCTTAATTGTTCGTTAAACATGAGGGATGTTTTTGAATGATGTCCTATTCACATCGACCAAATCCCTACCGCAATTACGTCACGTGCGTGACCGCGCATGCGCACATGACAGTAGACGGGACTAAGTGACGTTTATACGGCATTTGCAACCGAATCTGTGACAGTTGAGGTTAATCCAACTTTTCCCGTCTGAGCAATTTTAAATTTTTAATCATTATTTTGGGGGAAGTAAATTGAAAAAAAAAAAAAAAAACGCGAACCGGTAGGCCTACGCATATTTTTACGTGCGGCGTGACGTCACGCTATATAATTCCGCAAGGCACGTGATGTCACTACGGTACGGATTTGGTCGATCTGAATAGGCCATTAAAGTCAGGAAGTAAATTTGTAGGAAATATGGCAGAAATGTTGAGATACAGAAAAAATCAGAAACTTTGATAAACACACACTGTATATATAACAACATGGTATTATATCGTGTGTTTTGTGATAAATTTACGGGAACCTACAATTGCCGTAGCTTCACGTATACACGGAAATCGTAAATGTAAATGTAGATAAAACGCTGGCTGCGCATGCGCACTAAGCATGTCTTGCTCTACGCTATTTAATAAATGTATCTAATTAATACTGCATATGCTGAATGTGTTATAAATTAATTATATATATAATATATAATGCAATATGGTATAACACGTGTATACAGGGTGAGTTTTATAACCAGTTCCATGTTTTTATTTGGATTGTTTCAGGTCAAAATCTGAGTTTGTGTTATTATGGTAAGATAGGTGGGGGCTCAGGTGACCTTGGAATGTAAATTCAAGGTCATTGCGTTTCCATCTTCTAAACCGTAATAGTTAGGGCAAAATGTTCAATTAGAAAGTTGTAGGGCATCGTGAAGTTAGTTTAATGGGTGCATTTGCGAAATTTCATTATAAATATTCGATTTCCTAAAAACATTTTAGTTTCTTGCATGTTTGCTAACCTGCAAATCAGCAGTGCAATGCAGGAAAGCTCGTACTATAATATTCGGGGCAGGGCCAATTCACAGATTAAGCATTGAAACTGAGTGAATAACGAATGGAGAAACACTAATTAGTGCATCCATAAGATGTGCTTTAACTGAATGTAATTAGAAATGTTGCCATTTCGTAATTCTCCCAGTTTCAATGCTGTGCATTCCTGCATTGCACAGCTGCTGTGCAGGTTATCAAACATGCAATAAACTAAAATGTTTTTTGGAAAGCTAATATTGATAATGGAATTTCGCAAATGCACCCATTCAACTAACTTCACGATGACCTACAACTTTCTAATTGAACATTTTGCTCTAACTATTACGGTTTAGAAGATAGTAACGCAATGACCTTGAACTGGTTATAAAACTCACCCTGTATATAACATAAAAAAAAAATATTGATCGTTATGTGGCGTTGCTTGAATTAAATTACAATTAATCCGTGGGATGTTTCAAAATATGAACTTTCCAATCCTTAGAAACCTTCCGTTATCTTTAGAATTTTTGTATCCAAAATATTTATTTTTATACCTAAAAGATATTTTTGAATAATTGCACCTTGTAAGATTTATGACTTATGGCATATATTGTTCAATCACTTATATTTTCAGATAACTTCTTCACTTACGCCAAATCGATTTAAAATGTTTTTGATACTTTCACTTATTTTAGAATAGCGGCTAATTTATACAGTATAACTTCTGATAGCTTGATGTTTCGCTCAATTTTTTCATGCATGCGATTGAATGATTACTTGTAAATTAAACGTTACTTTAACTCTAAATAAACGTTTGTTGATAAGCAACCGTCGTTTATGTGTGTAAATCTAAACCAGTTATGCTTTGATAAAAAGATAAAATGAAAATGTATTGGAGCTATAAAATATTACGAATCTATATACATGTAATGCGATCTACAACGTACTCATACCTGAAATGCTATAAAAAATTGAACATCCATTCGTTTCAAGAAAGGGTCATTGGTAAGTGTTATATTTTCCTTTTTATACGCTTCGTCTGTGATTTTGAATTTTTGACAAGTTTTGTTTCATAAAATCAATGTTAAAATTTTGAATTTTATAAAAAATGTTTTCCATGGCAGTCAAATCGACCTACAAGAGGTAATATAACTCGTGGCAATAATCTTTTTTTGTAACAAACTATTTTTTTGCTACAAAAATTTTAACATTTTAAAAAAAACTGTTACGTTTAATGCTACAATCTCTGCAAGTTTTAAATTTCAAATGTTTAATGACGCATTCCCCAGAAATTCTTCGCAAAAAAAGACATGCATGTAGATCGATTTGAATTTTTTGTTTTGGGGATTTTAAACTTTTATACTTTTTCGAGTAATCATTACTTATGCACAAAACTGTTCATGTTTTGGGTTGTAGAAAAGTCCGATTTATTGAATTTTAATGTCAAATTTCACGTTCCCCAAAATTTCTATAAAAAAAAGTAAATAAAAAGTTTTTTTTATGCTTTTTCAAACATCTACCGAATAAAGGTGTTTTGGAGAGTATTTCCACGAATAATTACTATATTACTTGTGTAAATATTTGTTCAAGTGTCTGGATATGGAATTAAAGTCCATCGCAGGCTGTTTAGACATTTAAATTGTATTTAAGTTAATTTAAACACATAAAATGTATTGAGAAGGCTTTGGGGCACCTGTGATATGTGAATGTACCTTTTGTTGACCTTGATATTTGTCCTGGAAATTTCTGAAATTCATTGAAATTGTAACTTTTTTATTATTTATGCTACATTGATGGTTTCAATTAGTGAAATTATAAGTTCACTTTTGTGAGCGCAAAACCTAATACAGATTAAAAATTAAATCATAATCAAAAAGATTACGAGGAAAAGAAAAAATGGGCAGCCCCCTACCAAAGTCTTCCCAGCAAAGCACATCTGCATAACTCAGACGCATAGGGAAACGTGTGGGCTTTCCTACATGGCGTCAGTGTGTATAACACGAAGCCCGTTTAAGGGGCGGCACATTTTTTTTCTCCATATATTAAACAACTCATAACTAATTTTAAATCTGTTTGATGTTGTGTGTTCACAAAAGGGCACATCATTTCAATAACTGGAACCATCAATGTAGCAAATGTCAAGGTCAACAAAAGATACATTAGCAGGTGCCCCATATATATATATATACATATATGTATAGTCATCTCATCTCAATACATTTTGTATGTGTTTCAATTTACGCAATTTAAACATAAGCAGCCTGCGGTGGACTTATGAATCACCCGGTATATCCAGGGCTTGCATGATGTTTATCATTGCATTACAAAAGTACGTATAATGCATTAAACATATTTAGCATATACTGTACATTGTATGTGCTATATTTTAGGTCATCAAAGGTTTTATTGATCATATTTTTAAATTACATGTATAAAAATGCGAATTACTACGGACGAGTTAAATATTTACGAAGAATCTAAATTTCAGAAATCTTTTGACACCCTGTATTTTTAAATGTCTTTTGTGGGCACCCTGTATGAAAGCGTGCCCTCCTTTCGTCTGCTACTCACGCGTGATCTTTCAGCGAAGTTTATTTGCCATTCAAAGTAAATTAATAAAACCTTTTAAAATCAGTTGTTGCGCACCCGTGAATCATTATCTTCCCGGGATAATGTTCGCCATAATTTTGGTGGCGTTAGTCTTGCAGAGTAATGAAGGTAACTCATTTTTGACAGTTGACAGTTGTTTCTACAGGGTGAAACATAACTACAAACATGCCTACAATATTGTAAATTTCCGAATTAACAATGTTTGTAATTTATCTGATAAAGAAAAGACCAATTTCATGAGATCAGTAGGATGCTGGCCTTTTGTGTCATGCAATGCCATGCAATTAAATGTCTGTATATGTCTCGACATGCGAATATACAGTACTGTGATGCGCGCTCATTAATTTCTACGTACGTATGCACATGCATACTGTGTATGAATATCCTAGCTGCATGTGCATGACAAATGGGACAATTAATAAGCCTTGTGTATATAATTCATAATGCAGTATTTTTTTGTGTATGTATACTTGCATATCAGTGCTGAATATAATTTTATCACTAATTTTTTTGCTTTATAATATTTTTCATACTATAGTGTACTCGAGTTCTTCAGACCTTCCGAATTTGCGATTCTTGGAAGAACCCCCGACCACTGTAGAATTCCTGAACACCAAAGGCGCTACCGTTCAATGCACTGCCACTGGAAGCCCTCAGCCCAAGCTGTCATGGCTTTTGATGGATGGCAGTAACGTAACAAATATACCCAAGTTGCGCCATGTCACTCTCGATGGAAAACTCGTCTT
>JAQGAO010008933.1:0-10002 GCA_034697705.1 Ommatoiulus sabulosus | reverse complement strand
AAACATGCTAAAAATTAAATGTTGTTTGGAACGTGAATATTGATAATAGGATGACGCAAATGCACCCATTAAACTAAATTCACGATGCCCTACAACTTTCTAATTGAACATTTTGCTCTAACTATTGCGGTTTAGAAGATAGTAATGCAATGACCTTGAAGGACTAAATCATTGTGAATGAAAATCACATAAAACAATGTCCCCTTAACAAGGTATACCACTCACAACCTTACATTGCAGTAGCCGCAGTAATTTTGAAATGACACAGGGTGGTGATGGACTTATGAATCACCCTGTATAGTTATATCTGGAAATAAGTGGCGAGAAATTGTGGGAAAGTTATTTCACCAGAAACAATTGCCTGCGATACTACAGATGTATATACAGTATTTCAGGGTGGCCACACAATTTTCCTTTTCAATTTCCCTGACTTTTCCATGACTTTTCCCTGACTCAAATCCAAAATTCCCTGACCAAAACTTACTCGTTAATCCACAACAATTTTTTTGTCATAAGGAAAAAAAAATAACAATTACAATTAATGAGAAGCATGGCAAAACACTTGATTTTGTTATGAGTCTAGCTGGGGAATTCTAGGGTGGATTGAAGAGGATTGGGGATGGATCTGCTAGCCGACTGAGTGCAGGGATAGCATTTTGCTTTTACATGTATTTGGGAAAAATTCCCTGACCACTCACAAATTTCCATGACTTCCCTGACCACGATTTTTTTCCCTGACTTCCCTGACCTGTGGCCACCCTGAGTATATATCCCTAGGGTATATGCAGCATTTGACAGCGCTGTTTGAAAGGGAAATGGCGGATAACTAAGTTGACAGCACTGCTTCAATGGACCTTATGCAGATTACGTAGGGATGACGCGACAACCACGTGATGTATGCACTCGGTGGGGCGCGTCGTCTGCTAAGCCACCTTTTCCAGGTGATTCGGTCCTGCCGCATGAACGAAAATGCAACCGTTTTGATCGATATTAATGGATATTTTCTTGCTAGACAATTAAGGTAAGATTTGCTCTAAAAACATTGTCTTTAATGTCTCATTGTTTAAACTGGAAATTTATTCGAAATGGCGCGCTTTTTTAGGTTGCTCGGTTCGTGTTATAACCTATGGGCGTCGTCTGCTATTTCATCGGGTCGATAGATATTCTTCGAAAAACACTTATTTTCTATTTTTCAGTATATATTTAAGGATTTTTGAATTATGCGAATAATCATAAACACTTGATTGTATCTTCAGTTTGTTTAATGTTTTGAAAAGGCGACCTTTTTAGTTCTCAAGCATGCAGTAAGCATGCCTACAGTGTAGATGTATGTTCATAAATATGTGACTGAATATATATAGTTACCGTCACTTAATTTTTATCCTATTTCTGTAAAAATGAAAAATTAAACATAAAAAACAATCCAATTTGCATGCGAGTACAAGCATCTGACATGAACGCATCGCCATTTCAAAATATAAAAACCAGAATATTGAATCGAGTGTTTAGGATTACTCACGTAAATCAAAAATACATAAAAAATAGAAAATAAAAGTGAATTTCGAAGAATATCTATCGACCCGATGAAGTAGCAGAGGACGCACATTGGCTATAACTTGATCCGAGCTACCTAAAAAAGCGTGCCATTTCGAAATAAATGCACAAGTTATACACAAAAGTCACTATGGAAAATGTTTTTAGATCATATCTTACCTTGTCTGACACAAAAATATCCACTAAAATCGACGAAAAAGGCGACAATTTCATTTTCTCAGCAGGCCCGAATCACATATGAAAAGCTGGCTTAGCAGACGACGTGCGCCATTGAGTGTATAAATCACTTGAATGGCCCATCGATCACCGTGACGCGAATCTGCATAAGGTCCATTATTCCATCCTATGACGTATGCCATTCCTGTAAAATTGACTGTAAAAGTAAAAACCTATGACGTCAGTTTCTTTCGGCAAATAAGTTGCACAGAATAGGATCATTTTATATTCTGGAAATTTGTTTGCAAAATATTTTTTTGCTACCACACGGGGAAATATCAAGCAATAATATATCTGGAAAGACGTTTCGGGATATAATTTCCCTCGTGTTAATCTGGTGGCATACCCGCAATGCAAAAAAATTGTTTTAAAAGAGGGATTATCCACTCAAGCTTCATTTTAAAAAAAGGTTTAAATTATCCCGTTTATTTTTAAAAACAATAAATAGACTTACCAAGACACCAAAATCGAAACCTCCAATTTAACGCATTAAATGCAATTTTCTTGTTAAAAGCAACTATTAGCACATGATGTATATGTTTTGTAGGCCCGCATTTTAAAAGTACTTGATCTGAGCGCAACAAGTTCCCATATAACATGTTTGCGTAAAATTGTTCAGGTTCAATTTGAATTAGCAGGGTCGGTGTACAATTACGTAGAATAAGCATGGCACGTGCACAGCTTGCGTTATTACAAATCGAAATGAAACCTATATTTACACAAACTTTACATAATTTATCGATTTTTTTCCGGATATACAGTACTTATACAGTGTATATCTCAAAATTTAATCTGCAACACTATGCAAAATTTACTTGTAACGCCAATGTAAACAACATTCTTTCCCAGCTATTCGTTTAAATAACACATGATTACCACACTTTAACGCACGCAAGCCAATGTTAACGTGTCGCGTCATACATCATTCATGGATTAAACGTGGAACAAACAGTTCTCGCTTAACGAACACTTAAGATTACGAACAATTTACACATGCGAACATACTTCTTTTTAAAATACTTTTAAAATCCGTATTTCGGGCAAATTTTTCATCGGAAATATATTTTTAGAATAAAAAATGATCCTATTCTGAGCAACTTATTTCTGGATAGAAACTGACGTCATAAGTTTTACAGTCATGCACAAACGTTTCTTTCCGTTCAAAAATTCAAAATTACTTCAAGAAATTACTAATTACTTAAAAACATAGAAAAGCCCTAATTTGCAAATACTCTCCAATATATTTATTTTCTAAAACAAATTTTATCTTTCGGCGTTTACACCACCATTGAAAATAAATGTGTATTTACTTCTAAAGACGAATCCCTAAATCTTATGACGTTAAGGCATTGTAATTAACATTAAACAGTTACATGAACAGTATTGCGACTCCTGGTTTTTCTGGTAAATATACTATTTCGTTTGATAAAACTTTTTTATAATGAGACATTCAAACTGGTGGAGATTAAGTACTGGGGGAAATAGATGAATTTTTAAAATGTCAGTAAATATCGGACATAAACCACATTATCTGGCTGATATTCACCGAAAATGAATGTCTAAACCCCATAACATTATCTGGATGGTGCGACCACATATTTTGAGTACAAATTTGATCTTAAAAACTTGCACCATACTCGAGTATATTGCGGGATATTTCAGCCAAGATTTATTGCATCGAGGAACGTTTTATGTCCGGAAATAAATTGTAAGAAATCGCAAGAAAGTTATTTCAACTGAAAAAATTCCCTATTGTTGCGCACATGGAGCGATAGTTTCGGAACATATCCCTCCAGTATAAGACAGCAGTTTTTCAAAGCAAAATGTGGGCAAATTCACTTGAGAGCACTGCTTTTATTCTATCCTATGACACTGTATGTCTTTCCTGAATGGCTATATCAGACAGAAAGAAACTTTTGGGCATGACTGTAAAACCTTGACGCCAGTTTCTTATCGGAAATAAATTGCTCAAAATAGGATCATTTTCTATTTTTGGAAATACATTTATATCTCGAACCATATTTGCGAAGGAAATTTTTCGCAACACATGGTGAATTACCAAGCAATAATATATCTGGAAACAAGTTGTGGAAAATAAATTGCCTCGTGTGTGGCGGCCTCTATGACCGCTACCACGAACCAGGAAAGTTATTTCTGGAAACATTTGCGGAGGAAATTTCCCCAACACACGGGGAATTTAATAACAAGCAACAATGTATCGAGAAACAAGTTTCGGGATATAAATAGCCTCGTGGGTGACCGCCTTTTAAGGCCGTCACACACAAGGAAAGTTATTTCTTGAAATAAATTGCGAGAAATTGCAGTAAAGTTATTTCGACTGAAACAAATTCCTATAGGGAGAGCAATACTTTCAAAATATATCCCTACAGTATATGACAGCACTGTTTTTATTCCATCCTATGACGTGCATGTATGTCTTTCCTGATTGGCTATCCAACAGAAAGAAACTTTTGTGAATGACCGTAAAACCTATAACGTCAGTTTCTTTCCAGAAATAAGTTGCTTAGAATAGGATCGGTTCTATTCTTTAAATATATCTAGAAACATATTTTCGAAGGAAATTGTTCAGAACACACGGGGAAATACCAAGCAACAACATAGCGGGATACATGATTTGGGAAATAAATTGCCTGGTGCATGTGACCGACTTTAGAAACCGCGTTTGGAAAACTGAAGTCATAAATTTCCACCAATTTTCTTTGCCTACATTATAAATTTATTGGGCTTCAATATGCCACCCACGAAGCCAGGAATTCAATTGCAACTCTGAAGACTTTCAGCGCCTGTAGATTAACCATCAGGATAATTGAGTCAACATGATTTCCGTTCCGCTGGGGATGCTTTGTTCGATAAGTCAGCTTGCTTTAATGTAAGGCATCAGGCTACGATTTACCTTTGGAGCTCTTCTTCAAGAACACTGCAAATCGAGAGTCATAAATTGTGAATTTCGGCTATTATCCCCGCAGTTTGGCTACCAGTTCTTTAAACAACTTGGAAACTCTTTTCAATCCTCCATGGACTCCCCATGGATGTCTCAAAGTCGGGTTCCCATAATTTACACGTTCCTTTCTAAGTGCCCGGGCTTCTTCCACAGCTCAAGGCCTTGGGCATGTCTTGCAAAGTCTTCTGCAAGCACCGCATGGGTCAGCGGGCTTCGGCAAACCCCCCTTCCAGAAAGGGGGATCAAATGTTGAAAATGCGACCGGAAAAGTCGATGCGTATCGCAGAAATGCCAATATTTGCTTTGAATTAGGCTCTAAAGCGAGAGCATATCAAATATCGTTCGATTGGGTCGGATCGGGTTTCCAGAAAAGTGTTCGAGGTTCCGTTTCTTCCAGCGCCGTGCAGTTATCTCGTGCTACCTTTGCACGAAAATCTGACATCGATCCTCCGAACCGAAATTTTTTTTAAAAAAAACTGGAAAATCGCAAAGCATTTCGTATGAATAAAAATGAAGAATTAGAGCAAAAACGTCGGCTGGGAATGGGTGGAGTGGGTTGTAGTTTTTGTGGATTATTAGCATATCCATTTCTAATGATGGAATAGCGGAGTTCCCCCAGAAATTTATTTCATTCTCCACTTCTCTGACTTTTCCAGGTTATAAAAAAATTTCCCTGATAAAAATTTCCAATGTCAAAAATTGACATATTTTGCAAAATTTACTAATGACAATTTTGAAAATGAACAAAGATAATTTTAAAAATGAACATAGATAATTTTAAAGCACGAAAATTTGCCAATTTGTACTCGGAAAACGTGGAAAATTGTGCAATTGACCCTTTTCCTAATCAGATCCTCTCGCGGATTTCTGATTAACTAGCCTTACTACTTAACGTGAATTGTTACGGCGCTCTGCCCCCCACCCTGTATAGAATGGCGCTTCCAGCGCATAGATAAGTTGCACATGACCTAGCCAGCATGTGCTGTCTGCTCGTGAAAGCTGTCTATACACTGTACATAGATAGCTTTCATGAGCAGACAGCACATGCTGGCTACGTCATGCGTAACGTATCTATGCGCTGAAAGCGCCGTTCTATACAGGGCTGGGGGCCAGAGCGTCGTATCAAGTAGTAAGCCTATATAGTTAATCAGAAATCCGCGAGAGGATCTGATTAGGAAAAGGGTCAATTTTGTACTCCGAAAACGTGGAAAATTTTGAAATTTTGTCCTTGAAAAACGTGGGAAATTTGGAATTTTTTCTGCGGAAAACGTAGAAATTTTTTATAAATGTGTACTCGGAAAACGAGGAAAATTTTGCAATTTTTTCCTTTGGAAAACGTGGGAAATTTGGACTTTTTTCTGCGGAAAACGTAGAAATTTTTATAAATGTGTACTCGGAAAACGTGGAAAATTTTGCAATTTTGTCCTTAGAAAACGTGGGAAATTTGGAATTTTTTCTTCAGAAAACGTAGAAATTTTTTATAAATTTGTACTCGGAAAACGTGGACAATGTTGCAAATTTGTCGGCGGAAAACGTGGAAAAGTTTGCAAATTTGTACTCGGAAAACATCGAACATTTTGCAAATTTGTATTCGGGAAACGAGAAATTTTGCAATTTGTACTCAGAAAACGTGGAAGATGTCAAATTTGTACTCGTACAAGTCGACTACGTACAAACGGCAAACAGAAAATTACAAACGACAAACGGCTTACCCAAAATCTGTTTATCCAGATTAGTTTCAACAAACAGAATGTAACACTAGGGCAAACCATTTTCATTTTTCAACAAACGCATCTGCTAAGCAGACGATTTTCAGGTAATCATCTGCTTAATCATATACTTGTGGAACATTATTCCACGCGCGGATTTTTTTCCGTTGAGGAAAATGTCATGCTGATATCTCCATGAGCAGCAAACCACGTGACTTAGTTCTAACGTGAAACGAACCATTTTTGTTCTTTTGATGTTACCGACACTCGCCATGAAGGACAATCGATTTGTACCAGATCATTTTTTCGTTTAATTGTTCGTTTGTCCGAAATTGTTTGAAACATTTTTTTTTTCACAAACCATTTGACCAACCGTTTGTCGCTATACAATGCTATACAAATGCTTCTAATGTAGTTTTTTTTTTCTAAATATACTGGTCTCTAATATACTGCATCTATATGCACACAGACATGAAAATGTCCAAAAAATGACCTCAAACATTTAACTACTTCATAGCAAAAAGACATTTCACAAACAAACAATTTTTTTTCTCATAAGAAACGGCATTTCCAAGAATCCCAGATGTAGTAAACCAGCTTTTGCAAACACCATTAATTCCGTAAAACATCCCGTTTAACAATGTCTGCAACCCGGGTAAGATTCTCAACAAATTGTCATGATCTGATAATAACTTCGCTGATAATCCCCTCAGGATTCCCTATGCAAATTGAACCACCCCGTGTTCCTTCGACGCGAAAAGCGTGCTTAAAAATGGACATTAAAACATGAAATGCGGGTAATTTGTTAACCCTAGCGACCTCTACATTTCTTTCCACTTTCGGCTTTCCTCGGGATAAATTCGGTGAGCAAAATAACACGCCTTCAGCCTGGTCATTATTCTGGGCTTTGAATGGTTTTTGACATTTACGAGCCGTGTAACATGGGGAAGGCAAACGTTGTTCCCTCTTTCGTAGCTGCCGTCGTAAAACGCAACGAGGCAATAAAAGTACTTGAACCACGTGTGTTTACATCTCTATTATTTAAACAAACAAATTTACGGCCGGCACAATGCTAGAAATTGCACCATTATTTGCGCGCAGCGTGCCACGTTTAGAGGGTCATGCAACGCGGCCCCTGCACTAAACCATTCCCGCATGGCACCGCTGCAAGCAGTGATTGCCTGCTGGCTGAAATCAGTAAAAGCCGCTTAATTCGATCGAAACCTTCAGAACGGATTTTTTTCCTGTACTGCCCTATGTTTAAAAAACCGCTTAATTGGATCATAACATCGCTTAATTCCATCAAATTGATACATGTCTACATAACGCGAGGGCTCGAAGCAATATTGAGCAGCTTTCATACAAGACATATGGTGGCCACACAATTTTCATTTAGAATTTCCCTGACTTTTCCATGATTTTTCTCTGACTAAGATCCAAAATTCCCTGACTAAAACTTACTCGTTTATCCATATCAATTTTTTGTCATAATGAAAAAAAAAATAACAATTGCAATGAGAGGCTTGGCAAAACACTAGATTTTTTTACAAGTCTAGCTGGGGAATTCTAGGGTGGATTGAAGAGGATTTGGGATGAAGCTGTTTGCAGACTGAGTGCAGGGATGGCATTTTGCTATTATTTGGGAAAATTTCCCTGACCACTCACAAATTTCCCTGACATTTCCATGACTTTCCTGACCACGATTTTTTTCACTGACTTTTCCCTGACTTCCCCTGTGGCCACCCTGATAGACACGTTTGGACAACGTACATGCCTGCATCTAATCATCTAATGCATCAGCGGCTGTACTCAGATGGATTTTCTACGTAAATTATTTAGAAAAAGGAAATTTCAGCCGTTGCAGCAAGCCGGAATCATCAAACATTCGTTGCTTATTTCGATCAAAATCGCTGGAACCAACGTGATCGGATTAAGCGGCTTTCACTGTACACGAATTTCAAGAATTTGAGGTCTGCTTAGAGAGCCTTCCCTTTATTTCTGCACCGTGGATCTGTTGGTTTGCGAATAAGTTAAAGGTGCTATACATTAGTTTGCATTTGTTAACCTAAAATTGTAATAATTACGGAGAGAATTTATCGTGCCTGGCGAAATGTGCGAGTAATAAATATTAAACTGCAATAATTAATTAGTCAAAATTTAGTAACAGCTACAACAACAACAAAGTTAGTTAAAATCTGCAATAACAAATAAATCAGAACTTAGTTAAAGATCTGCAATAGGGATCCAACGGGATCGTATCATAGGTGACGTACCACTCGTTCGACATAGGATTACAGCTAGCCACAGGGTTGCACACTGTCCAATTGGCTAAGTATATAGCAATCCGTTTGAAAGTAGTGATAGCCATAAATGCATTCTGATAAAGCAGACGCTGCCTACTTTTTGTCGTCTGCTGCAATTATTTTCTCACAGGATGTTTTGGGTCTGGTCGCTAGTCGAAAAGTTGGCACTGCCAAGATAGACATGAGGAATGCGCGGAGTGACCATATTGATATTACATATACTGTGCCTTTACATGACCTTTTGACGTGAAACTAGACTTTTTCGGCTATTTTGTAATGATTTCTGATCATTAACTTAAAAACCAGTATCGCCTAGTGGTATGAGTCTGCAATACCACTACGCGACACTGGTTCAAAATAAGTAAACAAATCACATGAATAAATGCCAACGTGCTCCCACCCTATGCCTTTTCCTAAACTCGAATAAAGCATTTATTATTATTATTATTATTAACTATGACGTCAAATTCGTCATTTTCAATGCCACCTCTTGCACACGTGACAATTAACATGGACTTGTAATCTGTCAAAGTGAAATTTGTCAGGATTCTGTACTACTGGAGCTGTTTAGCATATAGTCGCTCAGGCATTTCCTATCAGAACTCTATAATTATGCACATTTTTGCAATGGAGGTAAATTTTCGCGAAAAAAGGAAAGCCACGTGATCAAATCCAGCAACGTGGTTATTTCTTTTTTTTGGTTTTGGGCAAAGGTGGGGCACTTTTCGGCGAATCATTTGGCACATTCTATTGTGCAATCAAGTGGCAGCAACTTCCTTAGACAACATAACATCGTACTATTCGGCAATTTCGGCTTTTGTGTACTAGTCGCGGCTGTGACGACTAGTTCGGCCGTAAAAGCTGGCCAATTGAGACCGAGATCAATGTTTGCTCCGTCCTTTGATTTTTCGATTTGCAGAATTGGAATGAGCCTGGGCAATTCGTTATACCAATGAATACTCAGGATTTGGTCACGTGGCTTGACTCTTCAAAATAAATTTCGCATATTTGTGATAACCGAGGCATTGTACCCAAATCGAGCACAATTCAGCGCGTCTCTGAGTTCCCTTAGTATTTGGTTGGAACAGCACTAATTAATAATTACATGTAGTCATAGGGTGAGAGCACGTTGGCATTTATTCATGTGATTTGTTTACTTATTTTGAACCAGTGTCGCGTATTGGTATTGCAGACTCATACCACTAGGCGATACTGGTTTTTAAGTTAATGAAATAAGTGTCAGCGTGCTCTTACCCAT
>JAQGAO010008932.1:0-10003 GCA_034697705.1 Ommatoiulus sabulosus | reverse complement strand
GAGGGGGTGCGGAATCTTTTCTGTCACCCTGGCGCCAAACATACACGCTACGGCAGCATGGCAATCGTCTTGTCGGTTTTTATAATAGGTTTCGCATCGCCACTCATCTGCCCAAACCGGAGGATTAAAAGTGGCGCTCTTTGATCGATTTTGCAACCGGAGCCTTCCTTGAACAACGGCGCTCCTGCTTGCGGTTTGTGCAGCAAAAGCTTGAATCCATATTCTTCCAAAGAGTGGTTCAAACACGAGATATCGATAAAACTACACTGGTATAAGGAAAAATGTATGGAATCAAACCTATCATACGTCAGATGCGTATACAGTCTGATACAGTCAGTATTGATCTTGGAAATCTTCTAACTTTCGAAATAAAGCAGTGAACACGTTTTTCCCGTTAAATGGAGACATTATTTTTGCTTAAATTTAACATAAGTTTAAAAATTAATCCAACAATTGGGGAAATATGTAAATGCATCCATTCTGTTTATTTCCCCTTTGGCATTCTATTTTGATCCATGGATTGTTTTGAATTTTAAAGATAATAGTGCACGTATCTTTTATGAACGTGAAATTATTCACGATTGTTTCCCTTCGCTTATACTTTTTATGCAATTATTATGTATGATATGCTAATTTTAAGCTTTGCGGTGACGAGGTTGCAGATGTAGTCTCAAAACAGCAGCGGTTTAAGAACGTGCAAGAGAAATATAGTTGTTGGAATTAAGATTTTTTTTCAACTTGAGTTATGACCATTTGAAGTACTTTAGGAGATAATCTTTTAGTTTTAATAAATTCGTGATGTACGTGTACAGTGAAACCCTGTTAATTCGATCGCGCTTAATCCGGTCAGCTATTTTATTCGATCAGAACCTTCAGAACGGATTTTTTCCTACGCTGTCCTGTATGAAAAAAGTCGCTTAATCCGGTCAATTATCGCGTAATTCGATCATATTTTTCACGTGTCTACGTGACGTGAACGCGCGAAACAAGTTTGAGCGTGTTTCGTACGCTTTCGCCGGCTTAAGGCGCATGGTGCATCTAAGCATCTGATGCATTAGCGGCTGGACTCATATGGATTTTCTACGTATTTTAGAAAATTAAATTTCAGCCGTCGCGTTGCGTTAAAAATATGTAAATACATACATGTACGTACGTTTAAATATATGTATTTTTAAAACATAGAGCAAATTATTTTGGTTAGGTCAATGTTTTTTGACGTTCATCGTCTATTTCAGTTAGCCGCTTATTTCGGTTAAAATCGGCTGGAAGCAACGTGATCGAATTAAGCGGCTTTCGCTATAATTCTGCTTCATCATTCGCGGTTTGTTTAGCATGTTTGAAAATGTTGAAAAACATAGGCACCTCAGGAATGCTAAAACTCGTCAGGTTGAAAGCGAGCTATAGGCATGTCAACGAACGATCATCAACGCTGATTATCTCTCGTTAATTGCCCTGTCCGTTATTACCAGACGGGTGTTAATTACTCTTAACTATCATCGTTAACATCTCCATCTATTAAGTCGATCTGCCCTCGCGTCATTAACTATATTTAGATTTAGTTGTTTTTTTATTTTTATAATGTTTGGATCGTAAAAAGTGACATACATCTTCGAATGATAATAAAAGCAATATGGGTACATGTACTCAGACAGAAGCTTTGAGAATCGTACTTTGACAGCCAGAAAGTCGAGAAAGGTGACTTTACTACTGCCAAAAGTGTCACTTGTCAGTCGCTCGCACAGAAGCAGATTTACGAATCGTATTTTGGCAGTTAATTGTCAAACCACGTACTCAAAATTGACGATCCAATTGGATTAAAAAACTCACGCGAGGTTAACGCAGTTTTTTAAACAAATCAACGCGTTGCTTTTGAACACGTGACTTCACGACTGCCAAAGTACGATTTGTAAAGCTTCTGTCTGAGTTCCACTTTATAATGACAGCTTCTCGCGAACCAGTCTGTTTAACCTCACCCTACCATGAATTGTCAACTTTAGACATACGGTAACGGAGTCCCCAAGAAATTTCATTTTAAACTTCCCTGACTTTTACAGGTTTTTAAAAAACTTTTCCTGACCAATGACAGTATCAAAATTGACATTTGCTAATGGTATCTTAATTGAAAACTTTATAAGCCATTTGTAAACTTCAAAAAAAAAATTCAGTAGCCTACACATTTGAAATATTTTCAACTATTTCAGAGGACAAATTTGCTACATTTTCAACTGTTTCCGAGCACAAATATTTTCACCATTTACAACTGTTTTAGGGTGTAGATTCGTACAATTTTCAATAGTTTCCGAGGAGAAATTTTCAACAGATACTAAGGACAAGTTGACAAAATTCGTAACATTTTTAGAGTAGGCCTACAGATTTCCAGAATTTACAACCTTTTTCGAGACTTCGAGTACAAATTCCGAATACAACTATATATATATATGTAAAAATTTCAAAACCTTGATTTTTAAAATATCGATGCAAAACACGGCTTTCAAAATCGTGGATAACATTGTCACAATTTTGTCGTTGGTCAGTGAAATTTGTTTAAAAACCTGGAAAAGTCAAGGAAGTTGAATATGAAATTTCTGAGGGAATACGTTGGACGGTAATCTTCACGCATGCAGCGTGGGCTGGACACTGGAGTTTTTCAAGTTATAAATTGGCAATTTCTCAGCCATCAAGATCCTCCTGCAAATTGCTGTTTTAGGCGAAGGCATAAATTCGTACTTTAATTACGAACACGAGTGAGTCCCCCCTCCACGGAGCGTGGAAATAAATAGCCCAGAGGGTTTGTTTTCGACAGTTTTCAAAAGCGGCTAATCAACCACAAAAAGAAGCCGCCTCAAATTCAAACTAAAATGAAAAGAAGCATAAAAATTGCTGGAGAGACTTATGTTAGAGGCACAGCCCACTTAATGCCAAAATGCACAAGTTTTTGGGCCAAAAAAACAAGCTTTCAAATCGCGTAATCACCTTTTTCGCACCGAGATGTCGTGATTTTTATTTCAGCGAAAATATGAAAGACCTTCAGCTTATTTTCACCAAGCGGCTTATTTACATTCAAGTTCAGCTTCTTATAAGACATCCATGGCAATAAATTAAGCTTTTGAATTTTTGCTTAATTGCAGCTTGGAATGATTCGGTTCGCCATGGTCTTTTTTTTTCTTTCTTGGATGAAATTATTTTAATTGACTTTGTTGTATTTTAGTTGAATCTCAATAAAAAGGATTCTAAGCCTCCTTTTTTTCAAATGCTTAAAAGTCAAGTTTCACCCTCAAAATGGTAAATTTTCCGAACTGATTTCCAGGATAAATTAGAACTTGCGGATTATAATTGTCAAGTTTTTAGGTGTAGACGAGTCAATTGTATCTCAAATAAAATCTTACAATTTTGAATCTCTGGTCTTTAAAAGGCTAAAAATTTTGTTTTATTCTCTTAAAGATGATGTAGTGCATGAATTTTTTCGAGTTGCGTCCTAGGAGAAATTTCAACTTGCGCATCAAATTCATCACATTTTGAGTTGTAGTCGAGTCAATTGAATATCGAATTATAACTTAAAATGTTAAATCTCTGGTGTTTCAAAGGCCAAAAATTTGGTTTTATAAAAGATGAAGCTCTAAATTGTTCCGAGTTGATTTGCAGACTAATTTAGTACTTGAAAACAATAAAACATCAAGTTTTTAAATGTAGAAATGTCGATTGACTGTATCATTTATGGAAACAAACAATGTTGGGATTAAAAATGTCGCCATTGATCTACAAGTGTATTATTGACTTTTTTTAAATATTACTTTAACCTAATTGTAACTTCCGTTGAGATTTTTTTTTTTCAGCAAGTGGTTTGTTAAATATCTGAACAGTTTTTGATTCGTGTATGAAAAACTATATTCATCATACGAACGTTCAAGTACCAAACAATTTTTTCTGGATGATATGTACAGTATATGTTCCTTAGTTGTGCGTTCGGTAAACTCTCACTTATCCTATAGATATAAAATATAAGATCAAGCCAATTAGCCTTCGAAATCTGTAGACAAAAATTATTATTGAAAATGTTTAATTTTTTCTTCACTTTTATCTTCGCCAAATCCCTAAATACAACTCTGATTTTCAATTTATTTTTTTTTATTTTTATTTTAAAGCGGCGGTATAAAGATTACCGCGGATAATCCACAACCGGAACCCCTCCCCGAATAATCCCACCTCGGTTAATCGCAAGTCTTCTGGGATTTTTTAGAAGCATAGAAAATGTGGTTTTCGTGTTCAACCTGAAATACGTGTAGTTTTCGAAACCCTTTGAGGTGTCCCCTGTACCAAGGGCAAGAGACTCGGAGGTGCGAAAGTAGGTTACTCGGTAAATGGGCCAGAGTTTTTTTCGTCCTTTTTTCGTTTTCTGTTGGCATTTAAACTTAGCAGTCCTTGTTGCGCGCGTCATTTAATCGCCATTTTTATTATCACTTTTTAAAATTGTGTTTTGCACAGGTTTGTTTATTGCTCCCAAGGTGTTTGGTACCATCAGAGATGGTAAACACCTCTTAATGTCTCATTAAAGGCCAAACTTTGATGAATTCAATTACGGGTAAGCTACGGGGTTTTTAAGTTAAAGTTTGAGCTAACAATGCATCTTGAAAATTAATTATGTTTAAAAATAAGGTGCGGAGCAACGTCCAAGTTTACTAGTATTGCACACCAGTTTTAATTAAAACAATATTTGTGTTGGGATTTTTTACGAACAAGAACACGTTTGATAAAAAGAAGGCTACGTGAATTATTTCCAAACATTTAAGATTTTGCCTCCAATTTTTTAAAGGATGTTAATGATTATTATTAAAAGTCGTGTCCGTATGGATATAATATTTTAAATTATTTGTAAATTCATTGACGAATAAATTAAAAATTAAAAGCCTTTATCAATTGAATTTCTTTAAATAGAAACAATGGTGAACATTTCATCTATTTGTTATATTTCATAAAAATAAATAAAGAGTGTGTGATTATTTTTGAATAATTTACATATTTATGAGTGTTTCACGCTTCGATTTCTGTCCACATAAGGTGCCAAATGACATTTTATTAGAAGATGCATGGATTCATAAATGCAAGCCTACATTATTTTTTATTTATTTTTTCTAAAAAATAATAAAGAATCTTGAAGAATTCATTTTTTATTGCCATTTACAGAATGTCTGAATGTGTTTGATATGTTGACAGTTGAAGTAAAATGCTCATGTGGAATTCAAGAGAATGACACTTGAATCAACAGATGGCGCAATCAAAGCTACCATTTAAGAGATTGACAGCAGCGCCACCTGAAACGCCACTTCATTGAAATGGAGAATTTTCTACGAAGAATGTGCCTCATGGTGGTCCATTTTAACATCATTTCGCATTCACTTTCACCACTCTTGAGGTGCCCAGGCTTCCTGAGGGTTGTCACGTTTATCCGGCGATGAAATCAGGCTTCCATACATAAACAACTGTTTATATAACGAGTATTTTTTATTTTATTGTTTTTCCCGTGCGTATAAATGTTTCAAGGTTTCGCCACATTGCTTAAGCATTACATCATCGACTTAATTTAAAGTTTTCTATCATGGCCACCAGATGGCCTTCGACGGCGCTCTTAAATAGCGCCCCCTGGCGAAATGTTAGAGTGATAGTCTTTGTGAAAGACCATCAGAGTGTCATGGCGTCTGTTAAGCTTCCGACAGTTCCGGGGAAAACATTGGACCTTGGAGAATGAGAATGCTGAATGCATTGCTGATGCTACTTAGGGCAGTGAAACCTTAAGAAAATCCTGAAATCTCAACCATTATAAGACATTTTAAATAAGTTTGTAGAGAAAGTATTCATGAAGATTTGTCATTTTAACGTTATTGTTTTTAGGGATGTTATTTTACTTTACACGTTATTTTCTAACTATTTTGATCATTAATCTTTGATGTGCTGCTGAAGATGACGCTATTTTGATTTAATTTTTCATTTGATATCATCAGTTTAGGGATATAAAATTGCACTATTATGCGAACATCTCATTGATATGAAATTGGCATTTATTTCAGTACTGAAGATTTTGTTTATTTCCAGAATTGACGTCATTCGGGTGCTTGCAGCATGGAAGGAGAGCCATCTGTTGTTGCCAAACGAATTTTGCCCTACGCCTCTGCCTGAAGCAGATTCAATTACATGTGTAGGTCAGTTCGCAATAGAAGTGCGAGTTATTGTAATGTAATAACATTGAACCTTTTAGTGATTTTAATTGATAAAAGAAACGAAAAGGAAGGACGGCTCAAGGACGTGCATGTTTTTCTCACCTTTTAATTCAGAGATTCATGAGGAGTGGCGGGGAGTCTCGAGCCAATTGTTTTCGCTTCCATCGCCGATATTTTTTTTTTTTTTCATTATTTGCTTTTCCTTGAACTGATTTCTGTCAAAATCTTTCTTCTCCTCTTCGCTCGAGGGAAGTTGTGCGAATTGAATTTTTTTTATTTTGTTTTTGAAAACAAACAAAAAACCGGCATTGTTTTGTTTAGCGAATTTTCTCGTGTTTTTTACAGTAATTCATGAGTAAATTTCATGGTTCATTTCAAATACATGTACACTGTAGCTAACTATCTGTTTACATTTCATGTGCCGCCATCTTGAATTTTCATAATTACATGTCTGTTGCATAAGTGTGAGAAAACTATTTAATATTGCTTTCTTTTTTTATTTAATTAGCGAAAAAAAAAGTTGTGGAGTGAATCATGAAATGTCATAACTTCTAAAGCATAACGGAATAAATAACGTTATTAAAAAAAAGTAACATTCTGCTTTTCGGATTAATACGCAATGGTGAAATTCACAAGTCCAGGAAATTTAACATGGAAATAAAATTACAGTAAGTCCAACAACGTCATTTTCATAAGTTAGTCCATCGATTTTAAACTCGATTCAAACTTAATTTTTGAATCAATATTTGTAAAACTTTCGTCAAGTTTGGTTGCTTCATTGCTCGTTCCCACGTGACGAATAGAAGTGCTTATGACGTAATTTTTCATGCCCAAAAACGGCGTTTTTAATTTACATTGAACTAACGGGAAAATTGACCTTACATAAACATAATTAGTTGAATGAAGATGAATCATTTTACAAGGGGATCTAGAAGTTATGCAAGTAATCCTTGATTACAACGGCAATATGTTCCAAATATTTCAGCATTGCAACAGCTGACCTCGGAATCGCCATTTTCCCAAATTAAGATGGCGTCCAAGTCGGTACGCAGTCCGAAAGCTGAAGCGCCGTCATGGGTCGACACGCAGCGGCGCACCCTGGCGTCCAAAACCTCGGTGAAATTCTATTTCTGGTCATTCGTCGTCTGGCTTTTGTACGTGCAGTTTGCGCGCTTCACTTTTCTCCCGTGTTTACGCTCTTATCTGGTTTAACCACGATTTTTGAAACGTCCGTGCGTCCAATACGTTGTTTGCGCGCTTTATTAAATGTGGTTTCGAGACGTCCTATCGCGGGAGTAAAATACTTTTATTTTCCGACGAAGTTAAGTTTCCTCTCACCTGAAGCCACCGTCCTCAATGGATGACCGCAGCCGCGGAGTTGTTACCGTGTTATTCGTGCGAAATTCGTAGCCCTGACGTGGCTTCGGTTCGCCTTTTAAAACGCTAAAAAAAGAGGATTAAATTCCGTGGAATCCAACGAAAAAGGTAAGCGGATAACTGCTCGTTCGTTCATGTGGTTTAATAGGATGATCTAACGCGCAGGTAGTTGCAATGTTTACGCCGTGAGGCAAACGTCATTTGGCTGCGTGCCTTTCCTCCTCTGTGTGTACTTATTTCCGTTGTTTTTCCAAGGCGTCGAAAAATGTATGAAACTTCTGTTTAATTTATATTTCAACTTTTTTGTTTGTTTGTCAAACAAATGTTGAAGAGGCTGGCGCCGTTCTAATCGTGTCCCAAAATGGAACGCCGTCGCCATGGCAACTTGTTTGAAGGCGAGAGTTCGTGGTTGAAAATTTTGATGTTCAATGGAGCTGGAGCGAAGTTTTTCGATAAGTTTGCGCGAGTTTTGGCCGTTGCCCGAAATGCGGAAACTCGAAAGAACAAAAATTTGTATAACGACGAAATTGCGGGGCGAGTACGACACGAATCACCCGGTAAGAGCAGGTTTGACAGCCTTCCCACAGGCGTGACCGAAGGTGTAAAACCGTAAAATGTTGCTGAGTACACGTTATAAATAATACATCTGCGCGAAAAAAGCCAAAGCTGTCTCTAACTTGTAGGATCTTTCTGCATCTATTGTATGCCTGAAAAACTGTTTAATATTTGATGTTTGGGATGTTTGTTTGCCGAAAAATAAGCAATTTAACTTGGCAATAATGCACTGAAACGAACGTGCCATTTAGATTAGCTCGTGTATTCCTGTATTAACTTGTTTATTTTGAAAAAAAAAGCTTAGTCTCTCTAAATTAATTCGATTCACCGAAAATGACGTCAGATATAACGCGTTAAAAAAGGATAGTTTCGTTTCGAAACATTTGTGATTTTTCGAAAATGACGTCGTTTTCACGCGCTATTATATAAGTTTCCACTCAAACTAATTAAAAATGAATTTTAATGATACAGTAAGTCTAATTGAGGACCAGCAAAGGAAATGACGTAAAAACCGCTGCTATTAATGGCGTAACTTCCCCGTTCTCGTTCTGAATTATTCTAGAGTAATTAAGATAAATTACGTCATTTTGCGCCTAGTTTTTTGGACGCAACGTTATCCTAATTGAAAGCTTGGTCGATCAAAAAAGTGACCCATAAATGACAGAAAACCAATTTAATTCAGTGTTTCTAATTAGCGATATGTTTTAAAAACCGTCTGAAAATGACATCACTTTTTGCCTTTACTAACATATTCACGTTCTAAATCAGTTTTGTTATGATTTTGAGCTGATGCCACGCAGCCAGGAATTAAGTGATTCCTTAAAGGTAAATGCAACTATCTATTCATTTTTTTTTAAAGTTATGTCTTTAAACCATTTTTTAGTCTGTAAAATCCTAAAGCAAATAAAAACGCTCTAAGTTACTTTCTTAAAATTCGTATACCCTTTTTTTACGTTGCAGAGCCAAACTAACAGGTTCTAAATCAGACTAAGCCAATCCCAACCCTAAATGTACATTACATGTAGGCCTACTGTGTACATAACTGCATGTACTGTATACCCACAAAGACAATTAAAATTATACCCGATATCTTTTTACGGAAGGATTGTAACTACCAGATTGATTTCTTTAATTGAAGTAGGACTATTATTTTTTTTATCATATTTTAAAATTTGTCCTACAAAAATACCAGGATTTCTTTTTTTAATTGCTATCTAAACATGTATGTGTTTGGGATATATTTTGAGTTAAGAATGTTATGTTTTAATCCTAATTTCTGAACAAGATACTGGCATTTTTCTTATTAAAGTGAGTTGAAAAATAAAACGAAAACAACATAATTTCTGTAATTGTTATCTAAATACATGGGAACATGTACATGTATGTTTCTCAAATTGACCTAAGTGCTACAGTTTTTAGTTTGCCAACAATTAAGGGGCACCCGCCCTTAAGCCCCCATTACCAACCAACCAACCAATTAAGGGGCACCGAATTAGAATGTTTTAGTAAACCCTCATTCATTTGGTATTGTTATGTGCGAAATTTACGTTCTGTAGGCCTATTATTTTAATAAGCTATACATGTAATGTACATGCATGCACATAACATAGTATAAAGGTATACATTTTCGAAAATATCTTACGTAATATGTGTAAAGTAAGCATTTTTCTATAAAATGGATAATTTCGGATTCGTTTACTTATTCCATGTGCGAATTGTATACAAAATATATTTGGCATATTTCGGGACATTTTTCCACATTTTGGATCAATATACAATATACACAGGGTTGCCACTGACCTGCAAAGTCAGGCAAAACTGAAAAAGTCAGGCAACTTTGTCAAAATTTAAAGAAAAGT
>JAQGAO010008931.1:0-10003 GCA_034697705.1 Ommatoiulus sabulosus | reverse complement strand
TTGGAAAAGGAAGGAGAAAAATTGGATTGGAAATGCGAGGGAGGTGAAGGGGAAAAAAGGAGGGTAAGGGGGAGGGGGAGGATAAATGCATAAAAAATTAAATTGAAGAAATCGAAATAAAAAGACGCAAAATGAAAATGAGAAAGAGGGGGGGATTGGGTGTGCGAAGAAGGGTCAGTGAACCGTCGCCCTGGTCAATTTATGGCCCAATTTCGTTTTATGGCGCTGCTATAATGGGCTGTCCGCTGACTTTAGAAAAGTGCATAAATTTCGAGAAGAGTCCGTAGACATTCGCAAAGTTCGATATTTTCGAAAACTTTCCTGGCTTAACGTGACAAATCATGGTTAATAAATTTTTCTGGGATTTTAGAGCTAATATTTTGCAAATTTCAATGAACCGAAGATAAGACCTCACCCACTGATAACTTCGAACATTTCATTGTTATTCGAAAACTTGCACCAAAATTCACCATTTGCATTTCACCAAAATGTCTCAATTCTATTCGAATGTACGATTTAGTAATTCCCATATTCAAGAATGATATTTTATAATTGTACGATATTAGTCCACGAGAGATTTTTATAGAGATTTGATTATTTTCAAGTCAGACTTTTCAAGTTATCTATACATTCATTTTGAGTTTTGACACAGCGAAAAAAAAATAAGATTTTCGAAATTTATGAACTTCATGAGCTCCATGCAGTACATGTACTCGAATATTAAACGTTTATGATCTTAACTTAAATTTCAAAAATATTTCCGCAATTTTATTTACGTTATTAATTACATCACTGGTATTATGAGGATTATTAGACATTTCACTCGAATCGTTTTCCAGATATTCTCAATGAAGAGAGAAATCAATAACACGACCAATTACGTCTTTTTTTTTTTTAAAAAAAAAAAAACGTTTCGGCACCTATGTGGCATTCTTCAAGTTTAATCTGTAGAATAAATAAGTAATACATTCAATTAAGTTGAATATACAAGAATTTAAAACAATGAAAGTTAAACATCAGTAGAAGCTAGGGTCAACAATGGTGAGCAAAGGGGGCAGCCAAAGGGGCCGTTATTGCAAGTTAACTCAAGCCATTTACAAAGATTAAAAGGCGAAAAAACGAAAAACAAATAATAGAATATAAGAAGAATATAATTGAAATAATAGATGTATTGTTACCCCTCGCTTCTACTGATGTTTAACTTTCATTGTTTTAAATTCTTGTATATTCAACTTAATTGATGTAGGCTATATATTACTTATTCTACAGATTAAACTTGAAAAATGACCCATGAGCGCCGAAACGATTTTTTGTTAAAAAGGCGTAATTGGTCGAGTTATTGTTTTCTCTCTATTATTCTCTCCGACCAGTTGATGGAATGGCTTGTATTCTCAATGAAGTTGTGTATTTTACTTTTGTCCCCCTGTTCTAACGATGCCGGGCAATCACTCAAAACGCAGATGCAATGCGAGATTGCCTTCATACGGGGGCAATCTAGACGGGCTTTTCGGTCGTCCCTCGTTCTCCCAGCTCGTCTTTATTAAGCTCTTTTGCATTCCTTTTTTTTTCCCTTTTCTTCCCCTAATAAATTTCTATTGATTGGGAGTGAGTTCGGGTGTAGATATATGGACAGATTTAGGAGGCTGCTCGTTGGCTTACGTCGTTCATCCCCTGGTTTTATCTTCTTTCCGTCGATCGGCGCTCCGGCTAACGGCGCTATTATATCGAATGGCATAGGACACGCGCCTAATGAAAACTGACATCACGCAAACGCGATACGAGACACAAACTTATAAAGCTTAAGTGATTTACGTTTTAACTTATCGCCGTTCGACGGTTCGGCGACGCTCCGGATTAAGGGGCGAAACCGGAGTCGAAACGGTGACGTATCGGCTTTGCGTAGACGACGAGCGAAGCACGATTTGGAGACAACAAAACATTTCTGAGTTAGTGTTCAATATATATTCGGAGCGTGTCTTGGAAACTACTCCAGTGCATCGGCGAAATATAAGAAAGAACTTTCTTCGTTCTAGACAGTTGGAAAGCACACCTTTCCAAAATCATTCAAATAAGACATGCGTGGAAATGTTCAACATATATGTCGGCTACTGCGGACAGGAGGATTCTATAGGTGGAGTTCTACAAGTTTCCAGCAACAGCAGCGCCACCGGGCGGCCAGCAATCTATCTTATGACGCCGTTGCGTGTCTATCAAATTTCCTCTCTGAATATCTATTAAAAAGAGTGCTTGTCATTTCACCGCAAACTAAAAAAGGTGGCGGTAGTCATGAACAACATAACAAGCGGGGTTAAAAAGGGAGGGGATGAAAAAAAAGCGGGGGTTTAGCACATCCAGTTTCCCCTCTCTCTCTCTCTCGCCATTACCTTTTTTATTCCTTTGTGTTCGCCAAGGCATTCAATGCACGATCTCCATTAACAATGTCAGGGGTAAATAAATTAAAGGTACTCGTGCATAGAGGAGAGAGAGAAAACGGGGGGATAAAAAAATGCTAAGTACACCGTTAAAGTAGACACGCCACAAAATGGCGTAGATCGCACTTGATTTATGCCACGACGGTGCGGATGGTGGCGTCATCTATGCAACAAAATATAAGGACGTCGCGATTTCCGCAACCGTTCCTTTTTTTTAAAAAAAAATAACAACACTGAAGTAATGATAAAGTCATAGGGTAGGAGCACGTTGAACTTGTTACCAGTCGCTTAGCGGTATTGCAGACGCTTACCACTAAGCGACAATACACGGTTTTCAAGCGACTGGTAACAAGTTCAACGTGCTCCTACCCATAGAGGACCAACTGTTGTTTCTTGCTGATTTTTAATTTCGAGTGTACCGATCTGCTGAAAGCCAACAGCCAATTCGCAAAGAGTTCGGAGTAGCTTAAAACGTGGCCTATCAAAAACGGTTTTATTGGAATTATCTCGAGATGATTTCAAAGCTAAGGAGCTACTTTTTCCAATATTGAACCAAAGTTACCGATATGTCCTCTTCACTGCATAGTCATCTTGCCGAGATCGTTTTGTGGTTGGATGAACATGGTAGCCTGTCCATTGCAATTCATTATTTTTGAATTAACTTTATTACTCTCATTATCATTATATGGATTTATATATTGAGACCAACTCCAAATTTGCGGGTTTCGTAAGTTAGGGAGAATTTCGAAGCACCCACGTAGAGCATAGGTGGCGCTGCATACAAACATTTGTTAGCCAGTGTTTTAGGGAGATTCGTTGGCGCGAACCATACCGTGTTGGGTATCGTTTTAAAGAGAAGTTCAAGCAGATTCTCGTTAAAGCATCCTCCTTTTCATTCGACAATGTTCAGGGTGCAAAAACGGCGTTTAATCGTTTTTGCGGCAGTGGCGCCCTCTAAAGTGGGAACAGCGGGGCGGAGCACCGAGAGAGCGTGACGCCCCCACCGCGTTTTAGCCGTCATAGCAGCCCGCTAAGGCTTTTCACGCAGAGAAAAAAAAAGCGTATTAAAGTTTTACGACCTTTGGATAGTGTTTGGTTTCCAGAGGAAAATTATGCCTGGGCTTTACGGTCCAACGTCGGCCATTATCCGGATAAAATGCCGCAATTTTTATTCCTTTATTGTCTCTCGAATGTGTCTCTGCCTGATAAACTGCGCGTCCTGGCGAATAAAAATTCTGTTTACGAGCCCCAGAGGTATCCCACATGGATTTACGAGGCAATCGAAAGCGGCTCGGCCTGTTTTTATGAGACTTTTATGACATCCGATCTAATACGAAAGCATTAGAATCCATTACATTTAGATGTGATTGAATGATAGACCAGCATTGGCACACCGCGCTTCGCGTCCGCCAGGGGGAGCACGAGTAGCTGTGGCTCAAGCGCCACCTCCCTCCTATCGACATCCCCTTAAAACCATCGTAAAATGGCCTTCTAAGTCGTGACATCACGCATCGGTCTTGAGATGACCACGAACCATGCAGACGTTTTGGGCATTCTCGAATTCTCCGGACTTCGAAGAAACATACGTTTGGCTGAGAAAATTAATCAAAAACATACTGTAGAAATACTCGCAGTGTGGCACATTGGTTCTTATTGGTCGACTTCGTCTATTTCTAGCTCTATCCCAGAATTATTTTAAGGTTGAAGTATATGGTTTAATGCCAGCTATAGAAAACTGCAATGTTCGTTCGTTCGTTCCTGTTGAAACCAAAATGGAGGACAGAAAAGGAAATAACTTTGACCAATGCTGTCACATTTCGCATCCGTTTTTCCCCTGTCTGTGTGACCAGATGGTGCAGCATGCGCAATTCCCTGGATTCATATGTATGGGGTCCGCCATGTTGTTTTTCCTAAATAACCCGAGGTTAACCCTGTCTACTGGCTGGGTTAACCGTTCTCTTCATTTCTTCCCTAACCAGTGCTTGTGCAATACAATGGTGGGGTAATCCTAGGTTATTCTTAACCTCTGTTGGTGCAACCGGCCCTTAAGAAACAATGAAGTTTTAGTTGGCGAAGAGCAGTGTCACACCAGTGTCCTATTGGCTCATTTCATCGCTTTCCTTTGACAAGGTGTACGGAGATTCAAATTGATGTCGAGGAGGGTGTGTTTGGTGTATAACAAACTGGCGATTAACGACAAGACAGCCACTCCAGAAAACAATACAGGTAGACACTAGACGCAGGGTGTGACGAGGAAATAAAACGGAAGGGGAAAAAGATGGGAAGCGGCCAATTAGCAGATGACGAGAGGGTGGGGCCAAATAGAGGGGTATACGTGAGAAGAGGAGGGGTGCATGGGAGCTAATCGGGAATTCATTAATGCTAGGCGATTATTTTGTGTATACGTGCGCGATGAGCGCCGGGGGAAAACATCCTTTTCAATATCTCATAATCACGCATCGACGTACAGGGTGCCTCCACATAGCAACGAATGATAAACGGAAGTGCTGTGACGTCAAATTGCGACAAAAATGCAGTAAAAGAATAACAGATGCGCATTACATGCAGAGGAAATTGGGCAGAGATTTAAGAAAACGGGTCGAAAATGAGAAAAATCACTAGAGAATCACCGAAATAATTTTAGAAAAATTGAATCTGCAAAAAAACCGTCAAAAAATGCTAGGCCGGTTTCTATATTGCATCTTTCTTATGCCCTATATTCACCTATGAATAAGACGGTCTCTTGCGCCATCTTGAAAACGTCACTGTCTTAGTCTCATGTTGCTGAGAGGTTCACAACGGCTTGTTCCACTAAGACATGTCGTAAAGCCATTTAGTAAAGCGCCGTACCATCTCAATAAGATCCCACAGTATCCGCCGATTTTTCAAGTAGAAAATTCCCCGAATGCCGTGCTTTTTGAACCAGAATCAAGAACGAAATTAGAGCTCTTGCCTATTTTGTCTCAGACAGCTAGAACGGATGTGTGACGCGGAAATGACGTAGCTAATTTTCATCTGCGCATGTGCCATGTCTGACTTATAGTCCTAGGTCCTTGCATTGTCAACATGGCATAACGTAGTTTACGAACTACGACGGTATACCGAGGTTTCAAAACAAATGCAGTCAAATATTGACTATACAGTCGAGCCTCGTTAAGACGAAACTCGAGGGAAGTCAACATTTTTTTTTTGTTTAAACCGTATACAGTTAGTTAGCATTATCAGCTGTCAGCCAGAACATGACGTCAACAATAAGAACTGAAGTTTCATCGATGTTGGGATGAAATCCTACACCAAGTATATACAGTACACGTAAATGGATAATGCTCCAACTTTTTCAGCTCGAAAATTTATTCGTTCACCCGAAAATGGGTAACATCCTAATTCGAAATTCGTCTTAAGCGAAGAAATTAACATTATTCGTCCATACCGTACAAGACGGTGATTTGAAATGACTTCGTACTATATCAAAATTTGGTATAAAGCGAGTTTTTCTTAACGAGGTTTCACTTTATGCTCATTATCGCTCCATCTCAAGTAGTTTTCGAGAAACGATGCACAGACGCAGTAGTAGTGCTAGAGCGTCGCGACGTTGTGCGCGCATCCAGCCGCCAGGGGGCTCTTCGTTATTCCCTCTCCCCGCTTAATCCCCTCTCCATCGAAGGTAGTGAAAAACGTAAATGGGATTAACGGGGATTAGCGCCAACTCGATTATTCTCGGCGACGGCGCTTAATTCGCGCGATTATCGCCAGCGCCGGAGGAAATTAAAGGCCGATTCCCGCTTAATCACCGCTCGTAACGACCCCAAACGGCTCTTCGGGCGTAATCTAGCGGCTTATGAACGGCCGCTGGAGCGAGCGCCTCGCCACCTCGTTGCGACGACGCGGTGCAAAGCTCTCGGCTAAGTCCTAACGACGAGCCTTAATAAAACGAGGCTTCCAATAAACGACGACCAACCAGAAAAAAAAAACTTCATTTATCCCCCCCACGCACCCATCCATTGGGGAGGGGGATGTGGAAGATAATGGCGGAAATTGCGCGATACGCTACGATGATTCCGAGCAGTTTGTCGGCGAATAATGCGTAGAGCCTAACGCCCAAAGAACCGTACACGCTTAGGGAGGGGGTGAAACAGCGCCATCTGTGATGTTTTTCGAACAACATTACACCAAGATGAAACCGTGCATGCTAGGACAGAAAAAAAGCAACACATTTCGTTAGGCAAGATAAGAATCCCAATTGCCCCAGCGAAACAAAATTGTGAATCTTAAGTCACGTGTGGCGTCAGAAGCATAGCAGACATTATGCGCCATTTTAAAATGCCAACGCCATCTACAGGTATATGATGCATCCGTGCAAAAATGACATGAACATGTCCATAATGCCCAAAGCTGGATCCAGTTCAAAGAATACTGGAAAGATATATCCTTCTGGAAGATTTATTGAGTTTTGGAATCCTGGGGGAGGAAATTGGTACCCCTCACTATAATTAAACAAAGCCTATAGTGACATGGTGGCAGTTTCGCCGAGTTTTACAACCCTGGTACTGGGTATAGGATACCCACAGGATGGCACCCTATAGCGCACATTGGCATAGCAAATAACCCTCCGTTTGACGGAAGTAAAAACATTTCACATTTGCGTTTCTGACGCCATCTAAAGTACACCTAAGTCAGCTGCTTTACAAATAAAATGGCGTCTATAAATACGTAAATGACTTTACCCTACCGTTCCCCCTACTGGAAGACGTGACGAAATTGCCATTAGAAACAATTTAAAAATACACGGAGCGCCATCTCGCTTCCACTTTGGTCCAACTTCCCCTCGCCTGCACGCGTTGGCTGTCACCGTACAGAAAAGGCGCTTCAGCCTATACACGCGTCAACGTGAGATAAAGCGCCTCTGTGGCGCAATATGATTCATCGAGGGAGCTTAGGCAACAAATTTATTGAGCCAGATTACTTCCGATGAAAATTTGATGCCTCCGTTTAGAGCCGGGAGGAGCAATTAGAAGCGACAGAGCGGATTATTAGCCCGAGCTGATGATGCATAACCCCTTTTACGCATAATTATGACACTCATTCACGCGTGCTGCGGTTATGTCAAAACACGACGGAAAGCAGAAGCGTCGCCTATATCGAAGAGCCTCCAAAGTGATGCTTACTAAAAGAGGCGTCAAGATGCTCGTTTGGCTTCACTTTTGGGTGCTAATATACGCAATGCGAGCCAACGAGATAATGAACCGACAAATGACGCCTGATCGTATACGTGGACAATACAACTGGATTTAGTGCATTTGTAGTTGAGTTTCAAAATGGCCGCCAACGTCGTCGAGCAACCAACGTGCACGTGCATTACCCGTGCAGGACATTACAAACGTGCCAAGAACATTATACATGTAGTACGAAGCAAACGACATGTTTCGAGGTTTGCCGAAGCCACTCAAATTAAGCTTCATGTTAACCGCATAAGCACGCAATACTAGCGAATGCGATTTTGAAGCAAGAATTGAATCCCACATACATGAATGCACACCATGGACTGCCAAGATATATACTGTATTGGTGAGAATATCGGTCTTTAAAAAATGCTATAGGACAATATTTTAAACTGTCCAAGTATACGCCAAACTATTAATTTGGCCAGCGCGCGCTTTCCCTGAGAGGATTGCCCCGATCGGTGGTGTACACGTTCCGATGGCCGATCCGAGGGATTTATCGGCGCATTAGTCAATGAGAGGACGGGAATCGCTGCTCGGGGGCCCATAGAGCCTTCCTTTATTCCGCTCAAACGAGCGTTCATTAGTGGAACGAGTTCGGCGCTCGATTCCGCCGAGAAGCCACTCCGGATCCGTTGGGGGCGATCAAGATGGCGTCTCGAAAATGGGAAAAGGTGGATGGGCGACTCCGCAACGACTCCCGGGGTGAATAAGGCAAAGTGCATGGTCGGTAGAACGACGAGCAACAAAACCGCATCCGCGGGTGCATTCGGAAAAATCGAACCATGCATACAAAACTATGCAGTACACAAATTGTATACACGGCATTATAAAAGAAAGCCAAGTTCCACCATGGTTGTCCACTTTGGGAGGACAACCATGAACTTACTATACGAGAACACACGCCGAAACTCGTGCTCCGACGCTCGCATGCATGCACAAGTTTTAATAGAGTCGTAACAGTCGACGATTAACCAACGGGCTTCACTTTTTCAGAAAGGGTGCACAATCCGCGTGAAAGCAATTTTGCAGAGCCAACTGAAGCCTTCGCTATAGAAGGGCCACAGAACGATGATTTTTTTTTCTAATTCGCACTCTCACGTGCACATGCATCACGATTAGTAAACATGGCGCCGGAAAAGCTATATAGGATGTTCAACGTCCTGGCAAACAACGGCGTAAACTCGCCCTGGGGACGGGGGCTAAAACCATATACAGCGTGAAAATTGGTCTTTGGCTGCGTATAGGTGGGCTGTTATTCTTTTTTTGTTTTGTTTTGTTTTCGTAAAATGCCGAGGCGCTCCATAGAACGGATTTCAGCAATCATCTCGCCGAGATCTCGCGGGGGATCCCTCGAGGATCTCGGTTCATCCGGCAAAAACAGCATCCCGACCATCTTGCTTTCCGCCTTCGGAGAAATGCCGAATAAATCAAGAAATCAATTCGCCGGGGAGGACGGAATCCAATTTGACGGAGCTGCTTAACATTCGAATCACTCCGACATGTCGGAAAAATCATGGTCTAGCCTCTTAGCGTCAGCCCCGGAAAAGACGCTCCAGCATTGGTCCGCCATGGATTTATTCCCAGTCTCATGTTAACCTGCCACGAGAGCCGCCATCTTGTACGCTCCGTGCTCCGAGTTGCTTTGGGCGGACAGAGACGAGATAATTGATGGCTCGCAAATTGCTGGTTTGGTTTTAAAAGATAATGGCCAGCATCCCTATTAAAACAAACGCTGAAAAGAAACGGGTGCATATGCCGACACAAAAAAAAAACCTACCAAACTAGAATTTTTCATGATAAAAAAAATGGTTTCTGAAAAGCAAACAAAAAAATTGACTTCCAGAACTCGCTTTATACGAATTTTTGATAAACCAACTCATTTCCAGTCCCCGTCCCGGGGAATGGGCGAATAATGGTAATTTCTCCATTTAAGACGAATTCCTAATTCGGGTATTACAAATTTTCGGCAAAAACGGGTGAATTTTCCAGTTTCCGAGAATTCACGCTGTTATGGAATTCTTTCATATACCATTTACAGAAGCTTCCCATTCATTGGAGAAGAGTACATTGAAGCTTATTCCAGTCGCTTGTCAACAAATGTCGCTTAGTGGTAAGCGTCTGCGATCCCACTAAGCGATACTTGTTGGCAAGCGACTGGAATAAGCTTCAACGTGCTCCTACCCATATACATGAGGCATAGCATTTCATTCAAGTTTCGATGAAACTTAAGCTCGTAATGCTGAAGTCATGTTTTGCCTCAGACTTCTGATAATAGGGGAACTCAAACATGTAGATTAAGGCCAGCAGTTTTGCCTGCCTGTAAGTGGTTTGAACTATTTTGCTGACCTT
>JAQGAO010008930.1:0-10004 GCA_034697705.1 Ommatoiulus sabulosus | reverse complement strand
GCTGAGGCGTATGGAGTCGCGGAACCATCTGGAGTCGATAGTGCTTCCGGAGTCCCAAAGCGAACAGGAGTGGCGGCTGGTTCTCCGCAACCAGCAATTGGCCCCCAATTGAATATTTCGCACCTATAGGAATGGTGCTCGAAGACACTTAACGATACTGTAGCAATATGACTGACTCGATTGACTAAGGACGTTGAGGCTCGTCAATCGTTTCACGATAAATTTGACATTTTTTATAGAGAAGGAAATATGTTTCTTCGTAGTATATTAATTTTTTAAAGTAAAGTTGTCAATTGCAGGAGTTAAGTTGTGATTATTTGTTATTGGCATTTAAACTCAAGGTGCGAGTCTCGAGCTTTAGCCTCGAATCTTTGGAGTCCACAGTCTTTGGAGTGTGGTTGTGAGTCTTCGGAGTGTGGTCGGGAGTATTTCAAATGAAGTTGTGAGTCTTTGGCGTGTAGTTCGAGTTTTACAAGTGTTATTGTGACTGGTGAGTCTTTGCAGTTTAATTTGAGACTTTGGAGTGTAGTTGTGAGTATTTGGAGTGTGGATGTGAGTCTTTGAAGTGTTTTTGTGAGTATTTGGAGTGTGGATTTGAGTCTTTCGAGTGTTTTTGTGAGTATTTGGTGTAGTGGTGAATTTTTCGGAAGGTAGTTGTGAGTCTTTTATGAAGTTGTGAATCATGGGAGTGTGATTGTGAGTTATTGTAATGTAGTTGTGAGTCTTTGCCGAATTGGAGTGATGTTGAGTGTTTTTGGTATATTTATGTACATGCGAGTGGATGAGAAAATAGTTCCAGCTGAACTGTCTTAACACGTGGCTATTAGGAGCATTTTATTTGGTTTTATAATTAATGCACATTTTTGAACTCATTCCGGTAGAAGACAACTTTCTTAATTAAGTAGAACAAAATATAGTACTAACTTACTAGTACACGTAAATACTAATTTATGAAGAAATGTTGCCATATTTGAAAATGAAATAAAAAACGGAAAGTTAGAGTTTATTTGGGAAAAAAAAATATATTTGAAGGTCATTTTCAATTATGGACGTGGCTTATGTAAATTATTTATCGTTACAAAAAATGTTAGAGGCTAGATATCTTTTTACACGTTTTAGCGCATTAAACGAAATCCCAGTATGCCGAATCGACGCATTTTTTTAGGTGTAAATCTTTCGCAACGACACACGGTGGCGGTGTCTTAGAAATACAAATTATATCGTATATCGTGTCATAGGGCGGGTTAAGATGTTTTAAGACAAAGCCGCTTGAAGTCGGTTTTTTTAAAACCAGAACATGAAAGGTGCCGACACGTAGTCGGTATACTGGTGAATGCTGTGGTGGTGGGTGGCAGCACTGGTCTTTGGTGGCGCTGCATGTTTCTCGGGCACAGTGTCCACAATTTTTCTCCTTCTTTTAGTTGCGATCGTGTCATCATACCGTGGTCATGATTATCAAACTTTGGAACTACGATCAATCGTATGACCATGTATCGTCGAAAAATGACGGCAGCGCATTTCCATGGCTGCGGTCAATTCAAGGGAGATTTGCGATAAAATTTAAGGTAATTAAGGGGAACTCAAAGACAGCAAAATGGTATAGGAAATTTTTGGAGGATAGTCCTGGGTTTAATAATTGGAGTAAAATTAAAATTTTTGGTTCTTCGATTAAAGCACACAATCAACTATTAAATGGGCCCCCATTTGTAAATTTATGTCATTACTTTATTTTTTACAGCTAAAAAACAAAACAACAAAAGTTTTAGAAAATTACAAATGCGTGGTGCTAGTTGTACTCAGGACCATAAAATTTCACCATTTTTGGTTTTCAATGAATTAATTTTATATTTTTAAAAGTATTTTATCCTAAAATTCCTTTGCCATTTAATAGATAAAAACATAAAGAACCCGTTTCAAACGTTACCTTACCTGAATAATGGAGTCATAATTGAGATGTTATGTTCCGAAAATTATGTGGCAAAATTCAATCCAAATTTCGTTCAATTTCGTGTTGCACGTGTTGTCAACTACGTTTCTACGTTTTCTATACCCGACAAGCCCTCAAGGCGGGATTATCTAGTACTTAGAAAAGAGGAGACCAAACCTACCAAAACCACATTCCAACCTTCAGTACCATTGAATTTAGGTAAAAATCAGGTGGTTTCAGTAACAACTGAATCAATTTCTGTATCAATTTTCTGTATCAATTCGAAGTATATGTATTGAAGTTTAGGGGTATTATATTCCCCCACAAAGAAGGACAATAACTTTGATCAAAACGTTTTTATTTAACAAGGAAGAATGCGGGCGAACTTAAGAATAAACAAGCGCCGTGCGACAGGAACTTCGTTGTCCATGGGTGCCTGTGTCCGGCAAACACGTGGCGTCGTAGGCCTAGACGACTTGAAGGATGGCGCACGTGTCTAGCGAGCACGTGGTGTTTATTCGGGGAAAAGATCAGAACTTACCTTTTTCCCAAGTCCGTACTTTTTTGGTGTTTCTTTGTTTGCCTTAAGAGGCGGGGAAAAGTTCGTCGGGAGAAGCTTCGTTCCGTTGCAGCGTGTCCTTTGGTGATCCACGTTCTTGCGTGCATGTGGCGTCGATTTTTCTTTGCAGCGTAGATGGGCGCGTCCTCTCATTTCGAATCCGGACTTCTCTTACTTGGTTGTTTAATACCCAAGCATGCTGGGTAACGAAAAAACCGCCGGGTTTAGCGCCCTCTCGTGGCGCGTGTCTGAGCGTCTGCTAGCGCTATTGCGGCCACTTAGCAGACACTAGAGTACTCCCTCACCAGTGACAACGTTACAAGTATATGGTATTGAACCGAACACGTCGACCGACACGTGTCGTCACCGGCAAGGGGGGTTGTCGTACTACTGAAGGTGAAAGCGGCGCCGGTCGGTGCAGGCGGGCCGCCACAGCCGGTATTAGCGTTGGTGCCACCTGCAGGACTGGGGAAGCAGAGTGCGGCGGTAGTATGTTGGCGTCCGAAGGCGTCGCATCTTCGACCATCATGAATGCCGGTTTGATCCGGTCAATCCCGACAATTGAACGTCTCCCCCTGATGTTGACTGTAAATGTCTGGTCGGTGCACGCTAGGACGGCAAATGGATTATCATAAGGAGCCTGTAGCGGTCGGCAGACCCAATCATGTCGGACGACGACGTGCGTCGCCGTTTGCAAGCCTGCTGGGATGAAGACAGCTGTGCGGCCATGGGAAAATGTGGGCGTCGGCCTGAGCTGATCCATGGTCTCGCAGAGTTGGCCTGCGAAGGTGGTTGGGTCCACTGAAGTCGAACCAGGTTTGAAGAATTCCCCTGGAAGGCGCAGAGTGGTCCCGTAAACCAGCTCGGCTGTAGTCACGCCGATATCCTCTTTGACAGCTGAGCGTATCCCCAATAAGACCAGGGGCAAGACGTCGACCCAACGCTCCGTCCCGTAGCATTTGATAGCAGCCTTCAGTTGTCGATGGAACCGTTCCACCAGACCATTCGCGGCCGGGTGGTACGGTGTGGTTCTGATGCGTTCTGCGCCCAGCATGGTTGACAAGGCTGTGAAGAGGGAGGATTCGAATTGCCAGATCTGGTCGGCAATTATTTCTGGTTAGCATGTAAAGCGATCGATGCAGGTGAGGGCGTAGCTGAAGCCCTGAGATGATGGAAGCGGCCCCACCAGGTCGATGTGCACATGCTCAAACCTCTGATCTGGCAGAGTGAACGAACCGAGTGCTGAGGATGTGTGCCGCGACACTTTTGATCGCTGACAGCTGAGACAAGAGCGGGCCCAAGAAGCGCAGTCGGCCTTCACAGCTGGCAAGACAAAACGGCTGGTCACCAGCTTGGTGGTCGTGCGCGTGCCGGGGTGCGGCAGTCCATGTAGGCTGTCGAACACCGCCCGTCGAAATGATGCTGGCACAAATGGGCGGACAGTCGGCTGGTAACCATCGCAGACTATATCCCTGTGTGAGCCTTGTAGCGGAATTGAACAAAGGACCAGAGACGTTGCCGTTGGATTGTGTAGAAATAGCTGTAGCTCTTGGTCAGAGTCCTGTGCATCAGCTAGCTGCACGAAGTTAATGGGCGAAAGAGGTTTGATCGCTGCAATGCGCGATTGCGCATCTGCAACGATGTTCTCCCAGCCTTTGATGTGGCGAATATCGGTCGTGAATTGCGCTAGGTAGTCCAACTGACGCAGTTGGCGTGGCGAGGAACGGTCTGATTGTTGTGAGAAGGCAAACGTCAACGGCTTGTGGTCCGTGTACAAGGGGAAGGCGCGGGCTTCCACCATGTGACGGAAGTGGCGAATGGCGGCGTAGGCACCAAGAAGCTCGCGGTCATATGCACTATAATTGCGCTCAGCCGGTGAGAGCTTCTTCGAAAAGAAGCCGAGTGGCTGCTACTCGCCATTCTTTACTTGCTGTAGTACGGCGCCTAGTGCCAGGTCGGAAGCGTCCACCACCAGGGACAGATGACCATCGCAAGATGGGTGGGCCAGGGTGGCAGCTTGGGCCAGGTCAAGCTTGCAGCGTGCAAAAGCTTGCCGAGAAGAATCGGACCAGACGATCGGTCGGCGGTCATTCTTTTTGCTGTCCCTGAGGTATTCGTTAAGTACTGCCTGATGCTGGGCGGCGTGTGGTACAAAGCGGCAGTAAAAGTTTAGCATGGCCAGAAAGCGGCGCATGTCTCGAACTTCAGTCGGCTTGGGAAAGTCCTGGATGGCAGCCACCTTCTCGGGAAGCGGACGGATGCCCACTGCGGAGACCTCATACCCGAGGAACGAAACAACCTTCTTCCCCAGAACGCACTTGGAGGGATTGATTACCACTCCGTACTCGCGGAAGCGGTCAAACACCTGTTTGAGGTGATCGAGGTGTTGGTCATCGTCACTAGAAGCCACAAGAACATCGTCGAAATACGGGGTAGTGAAGTCAAGTCCCCGGAGGACTTGATGTATAAACCGCTGAAATGTTTGTGCGGCGTTACACAGACGGAACGCCATTGCGGGGAACTCAAACAGGCCAAACGGAGTAATGACAGCGGTCTTGGGGTTGTCGGCCGGATTGACTGGAATCTGGTGATACGCGCGTGTCAGATCCAGTGTTTTTGCGCACCATAACTTAAAAACTGCATTTTGGCCAAAGCAGTGCAGAACAAATTCTGTAATTTAAAAGACTAACTTAAGTGAGCTAAAACAGCAACTTAAGAAAGTCTGAATCAGGTAAAAATTAAACCTCAAACACTAACGTTGATGCATAGGCTTATGACAACGTTTAGTTTTAAATTAGGCGCCAGAGTCAGCAGGTATGCCACAAGTCACCTACTGACATCTGACCTTCTAACAGTTAAGTGACGTTACTCGCAGGTAACCAGGTCCTGACACTAGTCATGATCCAGAACCTTCTAGAAAGGAAGTGACGTCAGTAACCCGTACCTCCACACAGGAAACACTAGTAATTACTGAAGTCCCGCCTTTCACTCTTCTGGAAGTGTTTCAACTAGATAGGTCGTGAGTTTTGCTCTCCTGCTTTTTGTACACTTAGTTTTCTCAAAGTTAATTTAAATAAACGTGTTAAATTCAATTTAATATCACAGAGTTGTAAGTTTATTTTAAACGATCGCGGCGCACAAATTCAGAGCTGAATTTGTGCTTTAAATCGGATTTTGGAAACCTGAGAGGCCAAGTGCCGAATCTCAACAAAGGAAACTCCGGACTTGATTTAGTAAATCTTGAATGTGAAAGATTTACTAAATACAACATGCTTCAATTCTACAAAGTGGAGGACAAGAACTGTGAGTAGTTTGCAAAGATTGATTGCGTGTTTTACCAAGGGATTCAACTGGATACAAAGAGTTGGAATCTGTACCAAAGGATCGTGGATCATTAGGCCTAATTTTAACCCTAAAGAACTTTGCTATCAACGACTGCTACAGAAACTTGCCGTGATTAGAGGCACTGAAGTTTATCTTGTTGTCAATGTTTGTTTATTGTGGAATCCAGACTGCAAGATCTACGGAACTTTACCTCATAATTTAATATCACGAATCTCTGCTACCACCATAGGCTTGGAAATCAACATGGTAGCAGAGCGTGGTTGCTGCTGGAACCACTAAGGAAGAAGCCTACTCAAAAAAATTTAAGTGTGCAGAAAAACCGCGTTTTTGCTGAAAAATTCGGACTGCAAGTGAATTTTTTCTACCATTTTTCATCACAAAGAGAAGAACCCACGTGTTAACCCTAAGTGACAAAGGATTGTCATTTATTCTGCTGCAGAATCGGAACCTGAATTGTGAGTTACACTCAAGATCAAATTTAATTAACTTTAAATTATTTTTGGAGAAGATATTTCGTCCCGAAAATGGAAAATTCCGAGGGAAACGATCGTTTTTCCACGATGCTAAGCTGATGATGAAGGAGCAGGGACTTTATGAATTTATTTTAGAAGAAAGAGCCGCCTACGAAACAACAGTTCCAGAAACGGAGAGAAGAAATTATACGTTTCGAAAGGATAAGGCCTATGCTGTTTTAAGCTTAAGTGTAAGTGCTGAAATTAAGACATTAATTAAGGATTGCATTGATGCGAGGGAAGTATGAAACACCTTAAAACGCATTTACGAGACCAAGTCCATGGCTAGACTGGTCAGTCTACGCAAAAAGTTTATTTCTCTGAAGATGAAGCCTGGTAAAGACATGACTGTTTTCATCAGTAGAGTGAATGAAGTCGCCACAGCAAGCAAAATTGCCGACTTCGACCTGCGACCATTTGAACATGCGTTGCAGTATATGAACAGCCTTGGAGATGAGTACCAAATGCTTGTTCATAGCCTCTATCAGCTGGGGAAGGCCGGATTAACTCCTGCTAAAGCTGATGAAGCCTTAGTTGCGGAATTTGAAAAAATTGGACAATGCAAGGAAGAAGGACAAACAACGTCCGAAGAAAGCAAAGCTCTCTTCATGCAGCAGGGATCATCGAATTCCAAAGCGGAAACCTCTACAAAAATTACGGGAACCTGGAACAATTGTGGTAAGGTGGGGCATTACGCCCGTGACTAACGCAATGGATTACCTGCACAACCAAAGCCAAACAACATGCAGAAACCAGCAGGCGCACCCAAGAAAAAGAGAGTGAAAAGCGCCTGGAAGAAGAAGAAGCAGGCAAATGCAGTGAACGCAGCTGGCAATGGGGCTGGAAACGGAGATGAATTTTTAACATTCTTTATGAGAACGAATTTAGAAGATGAACCAACCGTTCCGCAGCCAGTGATTGTATCATCCGCAACTGTACCCTTGGTGGGAGAGCGCACAATAGATGAATTCATCTAAAGTTTCCCCAGGCCAGAAGGTATAGTGTCCAGTGCTAATACTAATGAATCTACGATTTATTCCGAATGGTACATAGACTCTGGATCGGCAGATCACATTTGCAGTGACATAAAATTCTTCAAGCGATACGAGCAAAGAAAATTCGACAACATCCAGATGGGTGAGGAATATTCTTCGGCTCCAGCTGGAATCGGTGACATTGAGCTGAGAGTTGTGACCAACAGGAAAGTCCACATAATCACTGTGACAGGAGTCATCCATGCACCGAGATTTAATAAGAATCTCCTTAGCATAAGTAAGAAGGACTCACGTGGTCATTATTTCTTCATCGGCGACAGGCAGTTGCTGATCTTCAAGAAAGGTGAACGAGAACTGCTGGTCCATACAATCCAGGAGGACAGACTGTACCGTATCATTAGAGAAGTATCACTGAACTTTGACAAAATTAATTCGTGCTTGACGTTTTCAGCATCGAGTGATCCAGCTGAAAAGCCCAAGGCGCAAATTAATGACGTTGTTTTTCATGCAAGTGTTTGCAGTGCAGATCAGACCATGTTATGGCACCGTCCCTATGGACACCAAAGCGTGGGTGGTCTGGAAAAATTGGTGAAACTCCAAGTTATGACTGGTTTGGACATGAAAGCAGTAAGGGCTGACCTAACATGTGAAGCGTGCAATCTCACGAAGATGACGAAGTCATCTTATCAAAAGATAGTGGAGATCAAGACGTCGCATCCATTAGAGCTGCTGCACATGGATCTTTGGGGTTCTTCCCAAGTGCAGACTCCTGGTCAAAACCGATATGCGTTCGTCATCCTGGGCGATTTTTTACGTTTTTGTTTTGTTTTCCCTCTCCAGCAGAAAAACCAAGTCTTCGAGAAGTTTGACCGTTTTGTGGCGTTACAGGAAAACTTTACCGGAAACAAAGTGAAAAGAGTACGGACTGATAACGGCATGGATTTCTGCTTCAGTCAAATGGAGAAGTTCATGGCCAAGCGAGGGATTCAACACGAGAAGACGAATGTCTACTCGCCGCAAATGAATGGCATGGCTGAAAGGTACAACCGTACCATGATCGAGGGCGTTCGGGCAATAATTACAGAGACGAAATTACCGAAAAACCTTTGGGGTGAGCTGGTAGCTACATTCACTTACCTCAAAAATAGGTTTAGCCATAGCAAGATAAATAGCAAAACGCCCTACGAGCTGCACGTCGGTAAGCTACCTTCAGTTGACCATTTGCGAGCAATCGGGTCTCAGTGCTACGTGTTAGAGAATCCAACGCAGCGGTCCGGAAAATTGGATACGACAAGCTGGCAAGGACGTCTAGTTGGATACGCCCAGAGTACCATCGGCTACAGGGTTTGGGACTCATCGACCGGGAAAGTCACCGAGTCCAAACAGGTCCGCGTGATCGAGGACAACCGAGCAGCCGAAATAACTGGGGCTAGTACACTAACTAATCGAACTGTTCTAGCTCTTAGTTAAAAGGAGTCCGAGAAGAATAACGGCGCTCCAGAGGTGTATTCCTGGAATCAGGATGAAGAAAATCATCGCGTGCACAATCCAAGGACCACAACTCAGTATCCAAACACTTCATCAACCAAAGTGAACCAGGTTGAAGAAGATGCAAACATTCATGTCAATCCAATTCCTACAGTGTGGCAACGAGTTGAGCAACTAAGGAAAACTGGAGTAAGGCAAGGTAAACCTGACGTGAAATATGTCGATCCGGACGATCACATACTTCACAGTTACAAGCATGCCAAGGCTTGGAACGAAAAGAGAAACCTGCCGTACAGACATGAGGACTTCGACTTTAATGTCATTCATAAATCCGGCAACGCTAAGGATGGAGAATGCATTAATCAAGGGGGCACGAGTGCAGAGGAGGATCACCAGCCAGGCAACATCAAAGATGAGATGACTGATGAACCAATGCGAAGCCCCGAGCCACAGCCCGTTGTACTGTTTTCGGTCGTCGCACCGAAAACATACAAGCAGGCAATGAGCAGTCCCGAGAATCAACAATGGACTGAAGCCATGAAGGAAGAAATCCAGACAATGGAAGACAGGGACGTTTTTGACATTGTACCCACACCAGAGCGAGCAAAAGTGCTCGGCACTAGGTGGGTGTTTAAAGTAAAGACCAACGACGATGGAACGATCAAGAAGCACCGCGCTAGGCTGGTCGTCCAAGGGTATCGACAAATACCGGTAATCGATTACGACGAGATATTCTCGCCCGTCGTAAACTTCGTCGTTATGCGGCTATTTCTGTTATTATTGGTGGTGCGTCGAGGTTGGGTGGACACCCACCTCGATGTAAAGTGCGAATTTCTTTATGGTGACTTACATGAAGAAACTTATATCCGGCCTCCAGAGGGATTTTGCTGCAACGAAGATCTCATCTGGAAACTCAAGAAGTCACTCTACGGACTTTATCACAGTGGCCGGCAATGGCACCACAAATTGTTAACAGAACTGGAAAGGCTAGGAATCAGAAAACTGGACGGATTTGCGTGTGTGTTCCTCAAGAACAACGAAATCGTCTTGTTAATTTATGTGGATGACATAATAATGATCGTGGCCAATTCCAGGGTACTTGCTTTTTACATAAAACTGTTGAATCGCTTGTTTGATCTTTCGAATCTAGGTCCAGTGCAGAGACTCTTGGGAGTCAC
>JAQGAO010008929.1:0-10005 GCA_034697705.1 Ommatoiulus sabulosus | reverse complement strand
TGGCCGGCGCGACCATCCCTCCAAAGTGCGACTATTCTCCCCAAATCATGACTTCTACAAATTCTCCTTCTTTCCACGCACGATCCAACTCTGGAACAACCTTCCCTGCGCAGTTGCGCAGGCTCCTTCTCTTGCATCTTTCAAGTCTCGACTCACCGCCATACGACCCCCACTGACTTGCGAAAACAAAAGTCATACTGACAACCCACCTCCGTCTCACTCAGTGACAACTCTCTAAATCCTCATAAGGCCTCGGCGCGATGATTACTTACTAAACTAACTCCAGAGGTGACTGGTACCATTGAGGAGGTGACACCATAAGGCCCTGCGCACACAAGACTTTTATTGTGCGGTGCGGCGTGAACGCTAATGTACACAGCAGGTGCGAAAAAATGGGGGAGCGCGAGGGGTGTGCCTTTCATGTATACCGGTGCCCCAGAGAAGAAACGTAATTAGGCATGCTAAATTTAATTGACAAAATGTGGGTTAATTGGGTTTTAGAAGTGCAGAGGGACCATAACCGCTGCACGCTGCAGAACTACCCGAGATTTTGTACGGCGTGATTTGCCTCCGTCGCACACAGTTGAAGACCGCTGAACACCGTCGATGAGTGTGCGTTTAGCCCATAGGAATAACGCAGAAAATAGGGGACATTGGCCCGTTCATCACCGCTCCGCACCGCACAAGTCTGCGTGCACCAACCCTAAACTTGCTGACGATTGGTAAGGACAGGCGGTAACCAGCCAACTTATGAAGGAAAAAACAATGGTCTACCTTATCAAAGGCTTTGACCAGGTCGACTGAGATTATGTCAACTTGCTTGCATTAATTAGGTTAAATTATTGGTAGAGGTGGGAGCATCGTAATGAGCTGAGGACATGGTGCTGAGCCAACCTTTTAAAAACATTTGAAATATACATCAGAAGATTTTATCTTATGATGTATTCCAGTATAGTAAATAGTAACATACAGTAAATGTTAATATTCTTCTCTTATTTACCCTACATCTGACCATATTATACTGTGATCTGACGTTGACATTTTTAAAGTTGTTTCTTTTGGGTGCGTAATCTGGTCACATTGACGCCACATTATATAATGAAAGGGTAAAAATGGCCTCCGATAGTTTCCATTCGACGTGAACTCGAATTTGTTAGCCACAGCTAAGTTAAATTTAATTTGTCCGTAATGACAATTACGGGGAATGACACGCATTAAGTATCGTGCGTGAAATGTACTCTTTTTTTAACCATGTTCTTATTCTGACTCAATCATAATGGCGACTTGGATACGAACGTTTTGAGAGACGCTAAGCCTAATTTTGAAATTCGTCCAAATCATTGCTCAAACCTCGTTCATGATGAAACCAAGGTTTAACCCGAACTGCTTTTCAGCGTGAGAGTCAATGGGCAGTGATAATAAACAATTGGTAAGCGTGTGACTTTAATTATATATATATATATATATTGTCTTCTATAGCTAGTTATGTAATGTAAATAAATACATATCTGATACGTGATTTCATGTTGTTGGGAAAGATTCCTGGCACTTGACGTTCCTGGATTGCACCGTTTTAGGTTCAATTGTTTAATTGTGTAAAATTTCGATAAGGTCATGCCTCGCATCTATGGACGAACTCTGACCGCGCAGCTGATCTCAATATACTGTAGGCTACAGCTATGCAGTATATGCATATCTTCTTCGATTGAACAAATCTATGACTATAATATAAATGTACAACCGGTAATGATATCTGGCCATGTCCATTATTTGACTATTTAATCACTCTATGATTAATTATAGTGTTTGTTTACATTCTGTGATTACTTTCAATTCCAGAAATTGAGGACATGTCGCGTTATCAGCTTATAGCACAAATGATGTTCCTCAATTTAAGCACTTGTAATGAATTCATATACCTAAAATTTGTACCAATGGAGAGAGAAACTCGGAAAGTTTTATTCTAGTATACATAATAGGTGTTTAATGTGAGCCCCCTTGGTAACTCGGCTGCACACATCCAACCAGAAGTCAATCTCCTGCCAGACACATTGTAGCATATCATGATCTTGATGCAACTGTTTTGTGTTGCATGGTCAGTGGTAAAGGTGGCGTTTAGAATATCTTTAAGGTATACTCTATGAAAAATTCAGTATGTCAGGTCTGGGGAACACGGAGGTCAACATTCGCCAGCTACAGCAATAGCTGCATGTAGAGCCGTTGCATGTTCAGGTGCAACATTCTTGGAAGTGCCATCAGCTGTGATGTACTAAAACTAAACATTCTGAGTTTCTTTATCTATTGGTACCAACTTTGTTTGTAAATTTAATTAAACATGAATTACATGTGTTTCAAATTAGGGGTTTATTGTGTGACATCCTCAGCAATGATGTGTGCTGGTCAGATGGCATTGACCAGTTCATTCCTACATTTAAGGCATTTGAAATATAGCAACTTTGTCACAAGAAAGAGCTGAACAGGAAATAGAAAAATTGTAAATGACCTTCAGATTCTCTTGTGTACGATATCATTTGATCGAAATTATTAGAAAGGCATCATCTCAGCTGTGCATCTTATAATACAAGGGTGTAGTTCAAGGTTTTACTGAGATGGATTTTTAAACCTTCCTATAAATAAAGATTCGCAATTTTTCATGGGTGAGCATTTTGTTAATCTATATTGATTACTTATACTAGCTGACCAATTTTAGATACATAGAAAGGCAAGGCAAGAGTAAAAATAGTATAATCAGACATTGAACCATTCTCGCATTACTCAAGTGTTGCAGAAATTCATCCAAGTGAAATTGTTATAATTGTTTTCTTGATTCTATGATTAATAGAATGTTAGTTATTTTTGTTTATAAAGCCATTTTTTTTTTTAAAAAAAGATGCAAATCACTGTAGGCTACATGTAGTGCCATGGTCAGTTATTCTTACTTTTTTTTCTAAGTTCCCAATATATTTTCTTAAAAAAATCCACAACCATTCTCCATTTGATATATGTTCCTAGTGTTATACATTCCCTTTGAGAGAAAATTATGCCTTGACAATTTGTAAATTTTTAATCAACCGCAGGTTAGGCTTGAGGGCGGGAATACAAAAACGACCCTCTGTTGATACACATTTGAAACTGGTTTTGGAAAATTTCTGCATTCGGAAAAAAAATATCATTAATCACATCATTGTTTCCTACTGTATGAAATCATCGGCTAGCCTTGAATCAAATTTAGTCATCCTGTTTCGTAGCCTCCATTGCAGTCAAAACAGCCAGTTGCATATGACATTTTTCGGTCTCTACAATGTATATCTTTCAACATTGGACACTACATGCCATCATTTTGTCAGCTTGTTTTATAATACAGCTTTCTTGGCCTTTTCATTAAGCACTGGAGTTGTGACTGGAATTGAAACGTGATTGCTTTTTTTATTTTCCAACAAAAGCAAACTACCGAAATTGCAGGTCTTCTGCAATGTTAGAAGCCATGCAATTTCTGCAGAGAACTTGTAACAGCTACCCTGGATAAGATAGGCTCACACACGTGAATGCCGCATGCTCTCTCCGAGCTCCGCTGAGAAAAGCTAGCATTTTGTTTTCAGGCTTATGTAAAATGCTAAAGCTCGATCGCAGCACTTGGTGATTATCGTGGCCTTGGAAGCTCGCTGATACTATCGTATGTCGTTTCCCTGTATGTGCGGGTATCGAAATCCAATGTGACAGATGGCAAAATTTGTTTGGTAGGACAAACAAACCCAGTCTCGGCATTTCTCCTTCTGACAAGGGAAGTTAGAACTGCTTCAGAATTGGGAGCATCGTACATTCGCTTTGGGTAGATTGTGGGGAGGGTTTCAGAAGAAGGAAGGTCAGCACCAGTCATCATATTTTATTGCAAATTTTTTCGCCATGTTATTATAACAAAACGGTACATGTAATACTTAATTAGCGAAGCCAAACTGTTGACACTTATAGATACGAGTTCTGTCCTCACAGAAACGAATTGTGATCACTGCATGTTCTCAGATTCCCACAATATTTGCATGCATGTAATTGCTCGTATTATTGGTCCCCAAAAGCTAGTTTGTTACGAGTGACTAATCGATGTTAGCAACCTTATTAAATCGATGTTAACAGATTGTTGACTGTATAGGAAAATGACAGGATAATTCCTCCAAAAATGATCATGATCATGGTCGTTCCTTATCACTGTTCTTTACTCTCATCTCTTTAAAATGTTATAATTATCCATGTTGTTTCGTGTTGTAGCGTGATAGATCAGGAAGTTAATGATTGATTGTGGGTTGGCCCCAGAATGGGCAGTGTTGTCACTTTTGCCATTTCGAAAATTCGTAAACCATTAAGTCGCTGCTGCACTTGTTGTCAGCATTCACGATTTCCTTAAATTCCAGATCGTGTCTCGATAACGTTATCTCGCCACTTGGAAAAAGCATAGGACTGAACAAGCGCATAGACAGCTGTTCCAAAGTCTCAATCTTGACGATGTTCTACGTTCGTCATTATGATTCTGTTTGATTACACTGGATAACTCGTATACTGTATTCATTTCTCTTCCTTTTTTTTTGTATTTTCTGCGGAATTTAGATGTAGACGGTCGCTGGTTTTTCTCCTGGGCAGTCTGAAGGACTCTCCCTGCTCGGCATGACAGACGGCAACGTCAAACGGAATGACGCCAAAATCTGCGGCGTGTGCGGGGACAAGGCTCTCGGTTACAATTTCAATGCGGTGACTTGTGAATCATGCAAGGCTTTCTTCAGGCGTAATGCCCTAAAGAAAAAGGTAAATTGGAATACCCGTGATGCCCATTTTATAACAATGTTTCTTGTACACTATTTCTTGTCGAGGTCAATGTAGTTCCAAGTAGGTCCGCGTGTATTCAATGTAGGTCCAAGTTTTTAAATACATTTTGTTTTTTGAGGGCTGAACTTCTCACCAAAGAATGTTGTTAAGTCAACATGAAAATGAGCGTAAGTTAAGAAGTATCGAACCTTTTGTTAGATTTGCCTGTATGTCTCATCATTACTGAGGAGTTTTCCCTAATGCCCTTGTCAAGTTGTAATGAACTTGCAGTTGTTACTAAATACTTTGAACTAACCATCTTGCAACGGTTTGCTTTGTCAATTTTGATATGTAATTCATGGTTGAGGATTGCAAATGCTTACTGACAATTGGAAGGCTATCCAAATAGTGTTACCACCTTGATTTATTCTGTCCCTACAGGAGTTCAAATGTCCATTCAACGACAGCTGTAAAGTGGACGTGGTGACACGCCGCTTTTGCCAAAAATGTCGGCTGAAGAAGTGCTTCACCATTGGCATGAAAAAAGAGTGGATCATGACGGAGGAGGAGAAGAAGGTCAAAAAGCAAAAAATAGAAGAGAACCGACAGAAGCGACACGGCGACGGCCCCTGTCCCAGCCCCAACTTGCACTCTGCATCATCCTCTGTGTGCTCGCCCATGTCCGACGACTTAGGCAAGCTATCCCCGCCATCGCCCACATGCCTGCCGAGGCGGCCGCTGCTCAGCTTGGAAGCTGAGGAATCCATGGAGGTGAACGTGTTAACTCCGCTATCCGAGGAACGCTCAGAATACGATGGAGGCAGCCCGGTTGCGACTCAAAGAGACGCCTCCCCTGCCACAGGGTCCCCTTGCAGCTTTCGGAGCGAGAGTGTGTGCTCATCTAGCAACAGTGCCAGCTCTGACGTGAAACCACCCTTGCACCTGCTCTCACCCTCGCCCTCTGCCTCTACGGCATCGCCCAACTGTCCTGCCTCAATTTCACCGCACTCCGATTCGACGTCGCTGATAATCAAGTCGGAGCTTGGTAACGAGGCCGAGCAGTTGACTGCGGAGGAGATGTCCAAGTTAAACGAGTTGAACATTGCCGAAAAAACCATGAAGTCGCCACTGACGGATGACGATCGCATCCAGCCTAGCGCAGACCCCTCGTTGATCAACGTGATCAATTTGACGGACATTGCCATCCGCCGGCTGATCAAAATGTCGAAGAAGATTTCTGGCTTCAAAAATCTGTGCGAAGGCGATCAGATCGCCCTGCTCAAGGGTGGTTGCACGGAACTGATGATCCTGCGTTCGGTCATGACCTACAACCCGGAGAACCAGTGCTGGCAGGGACCGCAGGGGCCCAAGGTAATGAAGATTAAGATGGATGTGCTGCGTAAGGCTAGGGGTAATGTGTACGAGGAACATAAGCGCTTCATCCAGTCGTTCGAGCGCAATTGGCGGGCGGACGAGAACATCATGCTCATCCTGGGCGCCATCACTCTGTTCTCTCCCACACGCCCCCACATTGTGCAGCGGGACGTTATCCAGGGTGAGCAGGATTCGTACTATAACCTGCTCAGGCACTACCTCAGATCGATCTATTCGGAGTGCGAGGCGCGGCAGGCCTTTAAGAAGCTGGTGCAGAGGATTGAACAGTTGCACCTCCTGAACGAGAATCACGTGCGCGTTTTCCTCGACCTGGATCCGAAAGACGTGGAGCCACTCTTGATCGAAATCTTCGACCTGAAGAATCACTGATCTCTCCCAGGACAGGGGATGGTCCAGGATGTATGTGTATACGCTCAACTCCCCCTGCGGTCTGATTTGTGTTGCTTATCCGTGTCTTGCACTGTCGTGGCGTGGCTGCAGCACTCTGTCCGGAATGAGATTGTGGCATATCGCTGATAGAGGTATTTACCACGTTCTCATGACGGTAGGAAATTCGGTTGTCCAGGTGAGGAAATTAATCTGCCCCAGATAGATCTCTTGTATGGGTTTGACGGTTAAAATTCATTATTATTGAGAGACAAGTGTGAGAAAATTATCCTTTTATTTTTGGCACGCAATTTTTATTTCTTAGTCTTTGCATAATCGATATTTTCATTTGTTGGATGAAAAAAGTAAAATCTAAGCTTCTCTCGTCTAGTCGATTCTACGTTAGGTGATTTTGTGAAAATTACTGTGGATTATTTCGAAAAAAGTAACCTCGTTAGTTGCAAATTTCCAAGGTAGTCATTTTTGCCTATCGCTTATCCCGGTGAATATAAATATTTTATTTTAGATAGTGCTTAAAATGACTGTTGGTCATGTTTGTTTTACCTTGATAGCTTAAAGACGTTCTGAGATATGAATTTTTGCACGTTGATCACAGCTTCACTACAAGGTCATGGTAAATTGTGAGGATGGTCATGAGGGCTCGTTTTTTTGGGGGGTTTTTTACGGTAAACGTAATTTTTTTATAGATTTGACAATCTACTTAAATTTTTAAAAGAGTCCACAATTTGGAATTCTCACATTTGTCTCCAAATTTTAAAATTAAATGCCACATTGAATGTCCATGAAAGAGGACCCTACATCTACAAATGCTACAATGCTAAATTGAGATGATTCAATTTGACGGATAATACTTGCATTGACATGACGATTTCTACAGCTTATAACTTACATATAAGTTAATACATGCCCAACGAATGGTTTAATTATCAAAGAAAGTTGACTACTGTCATTGTGTTGTGTAATGTAAAAGAAGTTATGACCTCAGATTCATGTGCCAAAAAAGACAGCAAATTATGGGTACATTTTGATGACAAGTTTTTATGTCTTTGATTTTTTATGCATTCAGAGTTCATGAACTTGCCAATATTTTACCATGTTGCCGAATCTCTGGTACTCATAATACCAGGAATGTTTAATATTCGAATCTATTTCTTGGCAAAAAAAAACCTTGTACTTTTGGTTAAGTACAGCATTTTAAGCTTAAGCATTTTTCACCCTTACGAATTCTTCCAGAAAATAAATTTTAAAAGTTTATTGTTTTATGAATAATTTGAAAAAAAAAAACGAAACCTGAAGCAAGTTAAAATATTAGATTTGATTGAAATTGCATCCTAGATACTTAAATTTAAACGGTGAAAAATATATCGAAATGACAGGCTTTAAAGGTTGGAACACTCCAAGGAAAATTAAAGGAAAACTTGGATTTTTTTAAAACTGGGAAACGAGTTTACGAAACTAGAAACTGATTTTCTGAAACTGGCAACTTTCTGAAACTTTCAGAATTGGGAGTTTCCAGTTTTTAAACCAAGTTTTAATTTTAAATTTCTTTAGTTTGTTCCCACCCAAAGAGATAAGCCTTTTATTACGTTGGCATTATTTCAAGGAAAATTAAATTGACCTGGAAAAAGGAGCACTTGCATTAGGGTAAGAGCACGTTGGCACTTATTTCATTAACTTAAAAACCAGTGTCGCCCAGTGGTATGAGTCTGCAATACCACTACGCGACACTGGTTCAAAATAAGTAAACAAATCACATGAATAAGTGCCAACGTGCTCGTACCCTTATGGTGAACTCAAAAACTCGAACCCTGATTGATTTGTGGAAATGTTCGAATCAGGAACATCCGGATTGTTGTAGTACTGTTGTGCTCAGTATTTTGCTAATCTGTTCAATTCGAAAATTTAAACTAATTGCCATGGAAACCTTATCATTTTTTTCTGGAAATGCTAGGTGCTGCAATATGACGTTTTAACTTGATTAAATGCAAAATGTCCATCGAAACTTGCAAAATATTTTATTTGATCTTGTGGAATTTTTTTAAAAAAGATTTCTATTTACTTTCAAAGTAGAAAGACTTGTTATGAAATGCGCAATCTGATTTGGAACTTTAAAACTGCAAATGCATATTGTCCAAAAATTGTTCGTATTTATTCACTACGTTTTTAATGCGAAAATTGTTTTCAACTAATCTGTTAAAAATTCGTTACATTAAATTTTTAAAAGAAAGTAGCACTATGATTGAGTGTTTCAATCCAAACCTCAATGAAAGTCCATATTATTTTGTTATACAATAAATAATTCTTATAGAAATAATACTTTTATCTTACTGCTATATAATATTGCTATTGATTTTTTAAGTTAATCTTGTTATGAAATAATTGAACACTTTAAAACTGTCTAATTTACTTGAATCACCTTCATACTTAAGGCAGAAAAATTCAACAAAAATAATGAACTCAAAAAAAATCAAGAAGCAATTTTCTTTTCTTTTAAAATTTCGTTATTTGAAGAGTAGGAATTTTCCTTCCCTTTAAGATTTAGTTAAAGTTATGCCAAGGCAATAACTTTGAAATATGCTCTTGGTTGAAACAAATAAATATATTTGGAAATTGTCTCCTCCAAAAACGAATAATTTCTTCTTATAGCTGTTGTTTTAAAAATAAATCTAAATCTTTCCAGTTGTTTCAAAAATAAATCTAAATCTTTCCAGTTGTTTTAAAAATAATTTACAATAAAATGTAAATGAAACGCTTTTTTTTAAAAAAATTAATAATAATAATAATAATTATTATATTATTATAAATGCACGTATAAATAAGTTGATTAGAAATATTTAGGTATGAAAGTGAAACGGAAAAAAAACCTGTTTTGGATTATTTACTAATTTAAAAAGAAAATAATGAAAAGCTGTAAGTGGAATGAGTTATGGTATACTCATACTGGATGAGGCTGGGAAATTAAAATTTCCCTTAATATGATCTTAATCCAATACTCAAAAATTTAATTTTGATCAAACTGTTGATACATAGGTATCTATGTATTTTTGGAGCTATATGCCAAGTAATTCTTCTGGTTAATCTGCTTGTATGGAAAACCATATTTTGTAAATGTATTTATTTGTTAAATTGGGAACATTTATATCAACCAGAACTTTGAATAATCTGGGCATAAAAGTTTTCGCAGTGATTAAAACGAAAATCCACTCCACTTATGGAACTCCGAGCCCATTCGGATTTATTCTATTGATCTTATTTCTTGCATGCCTTTAGACGTTGGAACTCTCTTCCAAAGGATGGCCTTAAGCTTCACAAAATTCAATTTTGCAATGATTTTGGGGTCCACACTAATGCAGTGGTAACTACCGAATAATTTGGGTTGATGGATTACACCCCCCTACCACATGGTATTCATTTACTGATAGTAGGGTA
>JAQGAO010008928.1:0-10006 GCA_034697705.1 Ommatoiulus sabulosus | reverse complement strand
AGAGAGAGAAAATAGATGCAGACTTTGAAATTTTTAATTTAACGCGTTATTCCCATGCAGATGTTTCAGAGAATTAATGGCATTTTTAATGAACGTCGACATTAATTATTTCTCATTTCTTTCTTAATGAAGCTCACGGTAAAACTAAGCCATATTTCTTAAAATATTATAAACCTCTTTCTCATTTATATTTCAAAGGAAGTGGAAGTAAAATCCATACACGTATATAACCTTGAAGGGATCAGTTCTCTCATATTTACATAAATTTACAAAATGATATTTACATTATTTTTAAAATTTCCGTAATTTTCTAAAAAGGTTTTATTTGGTAAATCCGTTTAAAACTTAACCACCACTGGCACCACAAACTAAATGGATGCAAATTAATATTTTACGACTTTTTCTTTATTAATCTACAGTAGTTTTGGGCTTTTATAGCCATCTAAAACAAATTCAACAAGTTTAGTAGGCTATATACCTAAGTTTGATTAGGTCAGCTTCTTGTCGTAACTACCAGGTCATGAATCATGATAGACCTGCTCTTGAGTCAAGAAATGTCATTTGTGCCATGTATGACTATACATGTTAGCCATTGGACATATGCTGTATAGGCCTACCAAAAAACGTCCATCATAGCATTAAAATGTCGGAGAACACATGAAAACTGGACTGATTAAACGTCATAGGAACATATTCATGTAAAAATATCTAATAAAGCACCAAATGAATGTCAAACACCGTTATTGAAAAAAGTTCAATCATTTGTAGCATAATATACAAGTAGTTCATGAACACATTTGAAGTATAGAAAACTTTACCACGAAAAACGTATTTCACCGTATTGAATTGATTGCGAAATAAAAATCTAAATTCCGCATTTTTAACACATTTTTGAGAGCACCTGCTGACACTTTTAATATGCGTCTTTGTGCGTCTTGATCAATTTCACTGCCTTGGAATTATGTAATTTTGTGATATTTTTCAATTTGAAGTAATTTTGTATTATGTGTAATGAAGTTATTTTGTGTGAGTGTAAGTGATTTTTTTTTGGCTAAGTCACTGTTAGAGTCTCTGCACTCTTTTGGAGTTTTTATACTTTTTGATCTGATATGGGGGTTAAATGCCGATGTATATGGTCATTTCCAGGCAAATTGACAATGCTATCCGATAATTATACGCATTTCAAGAAATTATATTCGCAGATTTGTAAATTTGTAAATTTGTTTAACAAATTTTACAATGTAGAAACTGGGTGTTATATTACAGAAAATGATTTGGTGGACAATGTGCTTTCATGTACCATAATCTGTATAATTAATTCAACGCTCATACAAGTTATAATCAATCCTATGTCGGGTGGTATCCTGTTACCAAATGCCACCACAGTGCTGAGTGCGGGTGTTGAAGAATATGGAAATTAGTTTGCAATTGTTAATGGAGATTATTTTACAGTCTCCCGCAAGCTTATGCCACATGCAGCTAGACCCCGGCAGGGGTGAATGAGAGAAGGGAAGGTTAATTAATGGTCGTGGTCGAATTTTAGAGGAACTGTCTAAGAAAACATAAGGTTGTCCATTTCACCAATAAAGTTGTTCTAGTTTCCACAGTACCATTGTTGGTGTTATGAAACGTTTACACAAAAGTGGAGTACTTATGACAGTTTAACCACCATGATTTCTCAGTGTTTTATTGGATAATACGAGGAGTGTTCGTTAAGTTTTTGCAATCATTTAAAAAAAAAGAACGACTGATGGATTTTAATGAAATTTGGTAGAGGAATTCATGTAAACACCATCTATTATTCACAGTTGTCTGTCGATTTCTGAACTTTTGAATCCACTCATACCGAACGTTTAGACATCACTTAGACCTTAAACTTTTCACGCATTTCTGCTCCTGAAAAGCCTTCAAAACTTCAAAACTTACAAGACAAGATTGCTGCTTATAGAAACTGTCTCCTCGGAGTCCATCTTTGCTTTCGAATTTTAAGCACGTGCAATTTTTGAAACATATATCGTTTAATGTTGAAATATGTTCAGGGATAATGGAATAATTTTCCAACAAATTTCATTTGAATTTCAGTTTTGTTTTAAAAAAATAATAATTGCGTAAACTAAATCAACACCCCTCATATAGAGGACTTTTTAGTCTTCTTTTTGTTATTTATCATTCCAGTTTATAAAGGATAAACTCTCATAAGCATGGGAGGTCTCGGAAGTTTGTCCTTCTAAGAATTGAATCATGGTTTTTAAAAGTTTATTTAACTACTGCATGATCAACAATTCTAAATGTAGATCAACAATAGAAACTACCAGTCGTTTAACCGAGAGTTACCTGCATATATACAGTGTACATATGTATGTGCAATGTAGGTCTACCTGCAATATACAGAATTTTATATTGTCATGTATTTATCTACCGTATGCATCTTGTTGGATCCTCTGTTTTTATAAGCAACTGGAAGTGCCTATATATTCAGCCATATCGATGTTTAATAGCTTCTTCAGTGCACTCGTTACGTCCAGGGCGACAGTGTCGCAGCCTGAAAAATCACATTTGGTCGATAAATTGGACATTGAAGGCTGCAGGAGCTGAGGGTAGTATGCTTACTGCCACTAAAACCTCCTCCAGGCTGAGTGTGGCTCCTCTGGGGAATGAGGCATTTTAAGCTTTCGATCAGCCAGCTTCTATCATCTCTATAGATCCGAATGAAACTGGCAAGCCTGTCGATATTGCTCTCTTAACAAGCGTCCAACCCGAAAGAGGTCAAAAACTGCAATTTAGCCCTCTTTCGCTTGTCTATCTGTGATCTCGTAGGAACTACGAGCAAAATTCCGACTTACTAGTATTCAACATATGTACATGTACAATGCGCACTTTGGTCCACTTCCCTTTATGACCCAACTTCAAGGCTACTTGATATAGTTGTATGGATTTTACTATAGAGCTAATGAGGAACTTATAAGAGCAATGGTCTCATTAAGCTCTTGTCTTTTGAATGTCAATTCATCAGTGGGAGGCAAGGTTTAGGGGTTTCAGTTTAAAAATACAATTACCAGAAAATGGAGGAAGGTGTGGTCTCTTAATTATTCCTAGCTTGTAGCCATTTTGCGCTGCAAAACAAATTTTGGCACTCAAGTCTTCGTGAAATGCCCCAACTGCAAAAAAAAGCTTCTGTGGAAAGAAGCCGTATGTTGAGGAAAGTGATTCCTTCCAAATATCGACTGCATGTCATTACTTTCCGTCTTTTCAAGAAATTCTGTAAAATCCTGCAATGCGAAACTAACTTCGTTACTCAAGCCTTCGTGAATTGTGCCAAAAAGTACTTCATGGAAAAAGTTGTATGATGAGGAAAAATGTTCCATCCAACCACCAATGTCGATCCCGCAGTCTTTTTCAAGAAAGCTAAGATTTAATCTTGTCCATTTCAATTGGTCGTTGAATTTATGTAATTTATGTACGAACCGTTCTAAACACAACCAGGTTTTGGAAAAAAGTAGTCGTGAATTACGTGAACTTAATAATCTTAATAAAGTTCAAATGAGCCTCAGCTAAGAACTATAACCATGTGTTAAATATCTGAACAGGTTTTAGGTAAAAGCAACAGGAGCAGCAGAGCATTATTTATGTTTGTATTAATTTTTTGAGCCAAAATAGGTCATATCTGCATACATTGATGACCTAGCAACATTTAATTTGCACGAGCAGACGAATTTTGATGACAGAATTTTAAATCCGCCATCTTGAGGCAAAATATAAAGGGTTAATTTTGATTTTTATGAATTTTTTTTTCATTAATTCAGGCATAATGTGTAATTTGAAGCCAAAATAGGCCATATCTGCATACTTCAAGATGGCCGCCAAGTGATTGCGAGAAAGTGCAGGAAAGTTATTTCAAATGAATCCATTTCCTGTTGCTGCAAAGATACAGAATATATTCCTGCAGTATTTGACAACCCTCTTTGAAAGGGAAATTTGGATCAACTAACTTGATAACACTGCTTTTATTCCATACTATGGCGTATGTTTTTCCTGATTTGTTATCCTACCGAAAAAAATTTTTTTGGGCAACATCGTAAAACTAGCTATAATTTCCGTAAATTAGTTTCTCAGAATTTGATCATTTTCTATTCTGGAAGTATATCTGGAAATTTATTTGTGAAGGAAAGTATTCGCAACACGCGAGAGATATCAAGCAATAGTATAGCTGGAAACCAGTTTCAGGATATAAATTGTCTAGTGTGAGTAGGATTGTACGGAATATCCAAACAAAACTGTTGCGTGAGCAGCGCTAATAATAGGGCAACTCAAGGATGTAGTTGGACGCCAGCAAGCTGCCCTAGATAAATGCCAACAAATTTGGATCCGCCTAGTGGGGCATGCGCAGATCAAAATTCCCAATTTGTACCGCCATCAAAGTGAGTTAATGGCACTGTCCATTTTTTCTACGACACTTTGATAATTCTCTTTTGGTACATAAATACCACATAAAAATTTGCTTTTTATAGGAAAATGAAATTTCTCACCTCTTTATCAACGTTAATGGTGCTACGTTTCCTGAATTTTCCAAAATGTAGGCTTGTCTCAAACTACAGCTGTAAGATTACTGATCTGCCAGCCCTTGTTTGGTGATTTTGTTCCCTGCAGGTGGCTGTACTTTCGTTTAGCCAATAAGAATACTGGATTTTTTTACCTATAGATGGCTACGCATCTACAGGCCGACAAATTAGTTAAAACCACTTACTTACAGCCACAACTGCTGGTCTCAATCTACATTCTTGAGTTCGCCTATTGTACGATTTTCTTCATTATTCCGAGTTGACACGAAATGAAGATTGCATTATCATCCTGGAGTATGCTTTTATTTGTATGCTTTTATTGGCAAGGTGTAGTTTGGGGAACACTCTTTCAGTGCCTTTCCGACAACACAATTAGCATCTTCTAATTGTCTTAATTTGTATACGCTATAGTCACAAATACGATGTCTGTTCGCAAATACTGAAACAAAAACTTCGCAAATAGAAGATGTACACGTACATGTAGCTCGTGTGTGTGCAGTGCTCATTTTGTAAGTATTCTTTTACGCTGTCTGCATAAAAAAAACTACAGACAAACAGCCGCTGTTGATGCTAATAATCGTAGATAACAAAGGAAAAACTTTGGAGAAAATAAAATAAAGACAAAAGAATTACTGACATAAGGAAAGAAAGTGCGGATGACAGTCTATAATTTTTAAATGACAGCATATGTCAAAACGCCCATAAATGCGAAACGGATCGTGCTAAGTCATTTTTTGCTCGGACATGTGTTTGAAATTTCACTTTTTTTAAAGTGTCGTTTTGCAAAGATATTCCTATACTTGCACCAAAATACTGCAATTGGTTCTCCCAAGGTCTTTAGGAAGTATTTCGCAATTATGGCGGAAATGAATTCACCTATCTCTGTTAATACGAACATTTTACGTCACATGCGAAATTAACGTTGCTTTTTTACTTGTTTGACCTGTTTATACTATATAGTTTATCCATGTTAATTGTACATTTACAGATAAAGTGAGTAAATCAGTTGTTACAGCTGCATGATTTCATGATAACTTTGTCATTAAATATAATAGGCATATATATAGTTAAGGCATATGGAATTCAATGTACTAGCAAGAACAGGATAATTGATCTTCAGGTGCCAGAAAAGTGCATTCAATCTGAAATTACCAACCCTTTTGACTGTTTCTCCATATCCAAATTTCTTGTCATGTGACAAAATGCAGACAATGCATGTGACTGGAGCTCAAATAGTGCAGAAAAATGTAATTTGATTTTTTTCTGTATATTCCATACTTTGGAAGTACTTTATTATATAAACACTTTAGCTTATGTATTACCACGAGGAAATTTATATCCAGAAACTTGTTTCCATATATACTATTGTTTGTTATTTCCCTGTGTGTTGGTCGAGAAAAATTTAACGCACAAATGAATTGCCAGATCCTATGCGATCGTTAAAACGATCCTATTATGAGCAACTTATTTCTGGAAAGAAACTGGCGTCGTAGGTTTCACAGTCATACCACAAAGCTTTCTTTTCATTTAGGATAGCCAATCCGGAAAGACATACGTCAGTGCTGTCAAGTTACTTTACACAAATTTTCCTTTGAAACAGTGCTGCCATATACTGTAAGGATATATTCTGAAAATATCGCACCATATGTGCTGCAACAGGAAATTTGGTTAGTTGAACTAACTTTCCTGCAATCTCTTGCAATTTATTTCCAGATATAACTTTCCTTTGTAATTCCCAGGATATATAAATTCCACGGCTTTAAGCTGCAACCCAATGAATACAATTACAGCCTTTTTACAGGGATAACTGAAAATTCACTGTAAACTTAAACCATTTGTTTATCCTTTCGAAATGCATGTTATTAACATGTACTATTTCCTATAATAAAATTAATTTTAGAATATACCTGAGTGCACGACTTGACGTGTATAGTTCTTCGGTATTTGAAGTTTTAAGGTGGTTTATGGAGATCATGTCAAAGCATGATTTTACAAGTGATTTACCAGCAAGTGATTCTATAGATCCAATGCCAATTCACCAAATCATATCAGTTTTTTTTCTCGCTTTCCGAATGCAAAAATTCGCTCTAAACGCAATGTTGTTGATGCGAAATGGTGCTCATATCCTAACCATTTGGTCTTCGAGCATGCAGTTGAGAGCCATCGCGGATGTCTGGTTAGATCGACGCAGCTCTTTGGAGGGTTCATTGGCAATGTCGCTGCAGGAGCTACCCATTTTACATTCCGCAACATCAATTTTTACGGCAATATACGAGTTCATTTCATGTCGTTCTGTTGAAATACACGTGCATGGCAACCGCACTGGAGTCATCAAAGGATGGTCTATTGTCGCGGATGTGCTTGCATTTCCGAGAATAGTTAAGCCCGTATCTCCTTCGGAAGGCATTCCAAGAAGGGCTTTAAGTCTTATCGCACTTAATTTATTGGATTGTGCGAGGATATTTTCAAAATCTTACACTTGAGCAATTCACTGCATGGAAGCGGCTAATATATTTGACAAAACAATGACATTTTCCCAGAAACTGTAAATGCTCCCACTAACTTTGGCATAACGATGACATTTTTGATATGACCGCGTTCTGGAAATTTGTGAACGTGCTTGTCGGTTTCGTTTTTTATCCACCCTAAATGCATAATTACATCATGTAGTCTTAATCTATACGTACCATGTAAAGCTACAAAATTAACATATCGAAAAGTGGTCAGGCTCTTGCCATGATTATTCCAAACAGACATTAACATAAGGTCAGGAATTTCAGTTGTTAACGTGTTGATTTATAATTTGCATTGTCAAACTGTAAACTTGTGATGCCTAAAGGTCGTAATACATTCGGCAATTTATTGCCGAATTTTATGCACGTTTAGGCGTGTCCGAAAAGTTCAGCTCATATTTTTGAGCATTTTACTAACCATGGCTTTTAAACATAAAAATTCCAAACTAAAAGTAATTTTCTATGTCATTAATGTTTTTCAAATTTTTTAAAAAAAATAAAAATTTGATTTCTCGTAAATTGAAAACAATAAAGCATGACATTTGAACATTTCTTTAATTTCCAGAAATACGACAACAAATTGACTCGTGTATGACGGCTTTTATGATTCTTCGTAAATTCGTCAGCGATTTCATCTGTAGAAATAAGTTTGCCATCATGAAGTTGATGATACCGATAAAGATACATTTAGATTTCTCACTTAACTGCAGTGGTTTACTTTGCAATAGTTTGTCAAATGAAGTTTTCCCGACTTTAGTTCAAAAACTTGCATTTCTGGACATGCATCGTCTAGAGAAGTCTAAGAAATGTTAAAAATACTCCAAGCTTTTTTCCGGGAAGGTTTAGGCGTTGCTGCAGTCATATGTGATAACCTAATTTTCAATGTAAAAGCTTTAAATACTTTTTTTTTCTTCTTAAAATCAGTTATAAGAAACAAAAGCAAACCCTCTTTAGCTTAAGTTTTCCTTGTTTACATGAATAATAAATATATATTTTTCTTGATGTGCCCTGAATTGAGTTCAAAACGGGCATTTCTGGACGTCGTCTAGAGAAGTTTAAGAAATGTTAATAAAATACTCCAATTAAGCTTTTTTTTCTGGAAGATTTAGGCGTTACTATACTTTTATCATGTGATGACCATCTTTGCATTGCAAAGCTTTAAATGTCCTCTCAAATTCAATTATACAGTATTACTTCATAAATAATGATTTAAATTATTGTATTCTTTAAATTCAATAGAAACAAAAGTAAACCAACTTGAATTAAGTTTTCCCTTGTTTATGGGAATAATAAATATTCATTTTTTCCTGATTTTTCCCTGATCTGAGTTCAAAAACGTGCCTTTCTGAGCATCGTCTAGAGAAGTTTGAGAAATGTTAAAAAATTTCCCCAGATTTTTTTGTAGAAATATTTAGGCGTCTCGGCATGTATCACGTGAAAACCTGAATTGTTATTAAAAGCTTCAAATGTCATAGTTTTTATCCTAAATTCAATTATAAGAAACAAAAACAAACCATATTGAACTAAGTTTGCCTTAGTTTACATGAATAATAAATATCCGTTTTTCATGAGTTTCCCTGAATTTTGTTGGAATAAAGAACCTTGAATACATGTACAACATATATCCTATTTAAAAGCAACGCTTATAATTTGATTTTGTTCTTCAATTCATTAATTTCCCGCCATTTGCATCATGTAAAAATATCTGCAACAATTGAAAACCACGTCTAGACATGTCTGAATGTTAAAAAAAGGCTTCAAGCCCACAGTGTCTTTGGTGTTAAATATAGTGTTAAACATTGCCAAATGAACATGGATTGCCGTTATTTCGCAATTATACAAAAAAGAAAAAAAAAACCAGGACAATTCAGGTTATAAACGTCACATTTCCACTTCAGCGTCCTCTTTATAGAAGACCAAAAGTTTTGCCAAACCCATTTCAAGTTGTCCCATTACATCGCTGTATCCGACATATCAAACGGTCACATTGAAATTATTTGAGACAGATGGGTTTATTCGCAGCTACCCAGGCGTCTGTATGCCCGAAAACGAATAGGCGACATAGGACGGAAATGGTACCACACCCATATTAAGCCTGTAGTTCTTTGCTTTTCTTCTTCTGTTTTGTTTGAAATTTACGAGACAAACGCTGGGAGGTAACTTTAATGAAGCACCCACTCACAAATATTTACATGCTGCGAGTGCGGGTCACTTGTCTACTTGAAAGCTTCACCGAAGACACATGTGCATGTAGTGATATGCTAATTGGACGAATCGGACATTGGTGGCATTTGAATAGGTTATTGACCAATTCTCAACATCTCTTGACCCCATGTTTCGTTCAAGTGATGCTGCAAGAACCGCACGGGATGGAACAAAAAAGTTTTTTTTTTTTGAGTCAAGCTCAATTAATTAGAATTTTTTTTAGGAGTAACTATAATTGTAAGTTCGTCTATACATGTACGTGTAATTTCTGTACTCTTTAGTCACACGGTAAACACCAAGGTCTCCCCAGATCTGGAAAACCAATTAAAAGTCAAGGAACTTGAAAATGTTTGGAAAAGTCAAGGAACATGAAAATGTCTGGAGACGTTAGGGAAGATTGACTTATTTTTAAAAATAAGTCAATCTTCCCTTATAGTGGGAAAAGTTAGGGAAATTCAATTCAATTCTTTACCCTGCAGCCAGTACATACTGTAGTACCATTTGGCATGGGTTCAATGAATTAATGTTATCGCAATCCAAAATTAATGTTTCCACGTGGTTATAATGCTTTGCAAACTTTTTAAACTTTTCCCAGTACAAATTGGCCAACCTTTCACTAATTTAAGAGCACAAATCTTCCAAATTTTCAACGCCCTATTGGAAAAAACAGTATGAACCAGTATAAAAATTATACTGGTTCATATTGGTACCATTAAAAATCTTATTGGT
>JAQGAO010008927.1:0-10008 GCA_034697705.1 Ommatoiulus sabulosus | reverse complement strand
TATTCAATCGAATAGCAATTTGTTTTCACAACGAAAACTTTGCAATGGAGTGCACTGAAATAATCCAAAAAAATTATCTTAACTTGATTTTATTTTCGAAATACAACTTCCTCGAGCCAACATGTAGTTACGTATAAAAAAAACTGCGTTACAACACTGAGTTTCTGGTTTTGGAATGCAGCTTTCACGTGGTGGTAGTTTAAAGCTAGTAATGTGATCGCCATTTTTAATTAAGGTGCTTCGAAGCACCTTTATAAAAAAAATGGCGGAGTTTTTACGAAGAACCTCGAATGAACCTCAATTTTTTTTAGAGTGTATGAAGACATTTTTTTGACCCCCTGCATGTACATTTGGATATGTAACCACGAAATGTTGTTCGAAATATGATTCCTTTAATTATAGTCGATTTTGTGATACTTTGCAATACTTTTTGATATTTTGTTTAACTGCGCTTAATTGAATTATGATAGGATTATACTTTGTAAAATGTTGTAAGGGATTTTGACAGTATAGTCAACTTTCAATACAATTTTTTTATTTCCTACGAATGAGTTCCAAAAAATGTCATGCTTTTCAAATACGATGCTACATTAGGAGTACTCATACATAAGTCTCGCGAATCGCTCTTTGGCAGTTGTGAAGGCACGCGTGCGAAATCACCACGCTGATTGGTTTGAAATATTCCCGAAAGCTTATCGCTGTTGCCAAACTCACGTGACATCATGACTGATAAAGTGTGATTCGCAACGATATTGTTAGAGTACCCCTGAGTAAAATTACAAACTAGCCCACTTTCACATTTCCAACATCAATTAGAGGCCCAGAACATGGTCCGATATAAATAATCTATAGTCGTTTGTAAAATTCATTAAAATAACACGAATGCAAGCGCAAAATTAATATGATATCATGCTGTCTTTTTTTAAATGTGGACCTTTTTAAAATGAATAGCTTGGAGGTGTCTAGACACTTCCCCTTACATACACTCCAATACAAGAGTACTCTCGCGCAAACCTTAACCGATTCGTTACTTCCGAATTGGACGAATTCCACAAAATGTTTAACTTCGCTATAGCTGTCATTACATCAGTTTGGTTTGTATATGTAAGTTGCACCAACCTATCAGTTTAAAAACTGAAATGTTTGGCAAAGTAATTTGAATGTTTTATTATAGGGCAGGTTAGGATAGGTTAGGGTAGATTAGATCAAATCATTGTGCCTGATATTTCAATTTTTACTCTATGTCATAGCAGTTGTACATCTAAATAGCACTAGATTTTCAGGACGAAAACACAAGCAATCACGTGCATATTCATGTTTTAATTAATTACCGAGACTTTTCATACATTTGGATGTTTGTTCCAAAAATTTTGAGTTTAGTTCAAATTACTGGGTTATAGCAGCTATTCAACCTAATATCACTTCGTTTTCGCAATTAAAACATAGCAATCACATACAATAGCTACTTCGGAATGGATGATACTGACCAGTATTTCGTGAATTATAATATTCCAAAAAGAATTGCCTTTTAAAATAATCTTTAAAATTAAAGGGTATCTGTATTGATGTATTGAACCTTTTCAATTTATAAAGAACCTTTTCTATTTACAAAGAACCTTTACAGGGTTCAGTGTATTGAACCTAGTTCTTCGAACTACGTGAAAAGGTTCTCCTGATGTAGCAAGGGAAAGAACCTCACAAGGTTCTATTTGGTTTTCTTTTTTTTACCATGACGGTCATCGACTTTTTGGCAAACTGACCTCGTTATATCATTCTATTTCATGAACAGTTTTTCCCTTACATGTAAATGCAGATATATTCGAGTTAAAAATTGCCACGACTTTCAAACAGGATCAAATTCATTTCTATGGCGACCACTGGCTTTTCCAAATCAGTACCTCGCCTGCACACGAATGCCATATAAATGCAAAAATGACCACGAAGACTTTCAATGTATCGATTCCCGTGATTGAATTTACTCTGATTAACTTTCCAATTTACTAGCCATGCATGTGCGACGGGATGCGCTTTAATTGAATCAAAATATTGAAAGTTCCACCTACTCAGGATTAAATTAATGCGAAGTAGACCTTGCTTGAAAAGGTTTGTCAAGGCGTATTCGGTGGATTTCAAAGAGCAGGTTTTATTTAAGGCGACAGCTCAAAACTGAACTGTTTAATTATTATTGAGTGGACTTGAAAATTTACAGATTATATTAGCCAATATATAGTATGCGTGCTGTTTCCATTTCTATCATTACTAAACATGGTCTATTTTGAGAAGTATAGCGTCAACCAGTAGAGTCACCCAGCATCATCTCAGCAATTTTTAATATGAAATAGTCATCTGAAAGATTATATCAAAAAATGTTAAATTTCTTATATAATGTTTAGAATATTGCAAACTTGACGAGTTTAAAATTAACTAACGTGAGTATACCAAAAATAAATTGAAGTTGATGCACCAGATGAACGTTCACTTTGCACAAATCTCCTGTCAATCTTCTCCGATGCTTGGATTTATCATTATCAAACCGTCAAAAATTTCCTTTATAACATATTCCACGCTGCATTATTTTTCTTGTTACTAACGGCAAAAATGCACGCATATATTTCAAAATGACATCAATAATGAAAAGTCACTAGATTTGCGAATTTAGTTTCCTTACATGGCCAAAAAAAACTATACCTATAATGTCTAACCACGAGGCCATCTGGTGAACAAACGAGGCGCTAATGTTGTTTTAAGGAAACACTATTCTAAACAAAATTGAAACAAATGAATGATGCATATACAGTATATTCATCGAAAGAGAAGATCACTCAACTTTCCTCCAATTATTTCATCGACTCGATACACGTATAGCATAATGCTGATAATAGCATGTATTGCTGTGCTAGAAAATTAAAAGGCAGATAATAACGGCGAAGTTAATGGGAACATATCCTATTCGTTTCTTCGCACACGCTAGAGGCCCTTGGCGCAGTCTTGTTTCTTTTATGTTTGGCTAAATAGATCTACCTCTCGCATTCATATAAATTTCGCATCGCGCAGTAAAACTCGGGCATTATTTGAGAAATACAAGCTTCCCTCAAAGTGCTAATCAATTACACTTTTAAGCTGGTTTCTATAGAAATAAGAGTTAAATGCGAGAGCGCGTGTTTCTGCACAAATGGGAATATGAAATGGGGAGCAATGTTTCCACCGAAATGTGCATCTTATGGCGATCAAAATGACAGACACGCGTGCAATTTAATGCAGTACATCCACTGGATAGAATGGCGATAATAGACTGTACATATACAGTATAGAAGAAAACAAAAGGCCCGAACTCATCGCCCCGACCTACCACGCGGGCAATACTCCAACAAATCCTCAAAATTTATTCACTAAGTACTATTCATTAAGCACTAAGCCTCGGATAAAGTAGAGCAGTTATCTCCGATGGAAAGACGAGCAAGTGCTCTCGAGCAAATGCTTCTCACCTCGTATTTCCTGTCATTTACGGAATTATATATACTTCAAGTTTTAGCTCCTCTACGAAATAATGTTACTAAACAAAATGAAGACATCTAGCGCAATAATTACGCGTGTAAAATGCTCATCAATAAGAAATGCTCTAAACATTTTTTTTAATCAACAGTTTGTTCTTTATCTCGTGCAAGTATCATAATGCAAACAGAATTTAATTTAATCAAAGTTTCGCTTAATCTGTAGTTTCAAACAAGCACTACTTTTTTCATAAACCGAAGTCGTGTGTGCATCCCGTTTGATCTCTGCACGTTAAAGATCCCTTTTGGGGGGTGGAAGTCCTCCTCGTATAGATAAAATTCCCAAGCAGGGGACGCTGGTCTCTTATCAGAAATAGGCTAACGATAAAAATAACAAAAAACTAACCACGCAAAAAGCTTTGTCAATTATTTAAAAATTAATCAGCAATGAACATTGTTTAAAAAACTGCCATTATTTTGTTTTGAATAATTTCTAAGTTATTTTTTAATCAAGGATTACACTATACTCGTCTATCTTTAGTAGTCTGCGATTTATCAGAATCAATACACGAAGATATCCCAGAGGGAAAAGAGCCAATGTATAGTTAACGCTTCATCTACTAAAGGGCCATTCAAAAAGGATATCCGCAAAATGTTCCCAAAATTGGACATTTTGTCCGTTCAATCAGGGCCTCTTCCCTCCTCCCTATTCGTACGTCCGAAACTCCAAACAAAATCTCATTCACAATTTCACACACCGGATCTTTAAAATTAGTTCTGGGGGGCAAATTATATCCGCAATCAGGGTCTATGGTTCCCAGTGAGATTGTGCGCAAAGAATGAAATTGTACTTGTCGGCAAAGATCAATTAAAAATAACGCGCTGTTTTTGGAAAGTTCAGCTGGAACTTGCAAAAAAAAAAAAACCAATATCGTCATTTTACGTGATCTTTACCAGAGTTCCCCCAGAAATTTCATATCTAACTTCCCTGATTTTTCCAGGTTCTTAAAAAAAATTTCCCTGACCAACGACAAAATTGACGTATTCCAATGTTATCCACGATTTTGCATATTTGTTCTATATGAAAACCTTGTAAATTTTGAAAATCTGCACTCTGAAAAAGTGGAGAATTTTGTCAACTTGTCCTCAGAATTTGTTGAATATTTTGCAAATGTGTACTTGGGAAAACGTGGGAAATGTTGTAAATTTGTCCTTGGGAAAACGGGGAAAATTTGGCAAAATTTGTAAAGATGTCCTCGAAAAAGATTGAAAATTTTGCCAAGTTTATCCTCGAAAAATTAAAATGTTGCCTATTTTTATACTGGGAACATTTTAAAGTTTGCAAATGGGCCCTGAGCTGACCACGTACGACTAGAGTCGAAGTTTGGGATTGTGACAACATCAACGTGTTGATTTTCCCTGACAATTTTTATTTAAAAAGTCATTAATCCTGGGAACTTGCCTTTTCCAGTCCTGCGGATAACCTGTTTACTGACTTTGGCAATTTACATGTATAACACATCTGCACCTATGCCATATTGCATTCAATTTTCCTTTTACACTGGAACTGATTTCATTTGGCATTTTTTTTCAAGCGGACGTCCGATATGGTCATGCATACCCCGGCCCTCCCTCTCCCTGTACACATTGTGTCCGTGACTCATATCCCCATACCCCCTACACGAGGACGTCCTTTTTGAATGGCCCCTAAGATGCCCATCTAAGCCTTCGACACAAAAAATGGAAAGCTTTTCAAAAAATGAATCCTAAATTAGTTTTCGCGGCGGGAAGCGGGGTTTATAATGAACAAATTAAATGTAATTGAAAATGAGCTCGCTTTGGCAATAAATAAATAATCAATCTTTTTCAAGGCCGCTGTTATTGATTCGTGTATTTTAAATTAACTTCATTTAGATACGCCTATGGAAGAAAACGAAGGAGTTGCAGAGCCAAAAGAGAAAATGGCAGCCACATGTATGTCGAACCCATAAACCTGGTGGAGATATACACACGCAAAATATCCAGGGGATTGTCGGTGAAAAATAACGCTCTTAATGCGGAGAAATGGCTCGTGAAACAGCGTGGGAATTAAAACGTAAAGACGAAGGCCTGATTTTTATTTCGGATTTCTATAAATTCGCTATTAGGGACCATTAAACAAGCTGCTGCCTCGCGCTCTCGACGCCCGTAGTGTCCTAGCAAATTTCTTAAGCTAATGTTTATTGATAGTGATTAATTTTCCCATGTGTGCCATTTGCGCATCCTAATTAAACCTGCTGAAAACTAAACTTCTGTATTCATTAGACGGGCTGCAACGCGCCAGAACGTATTCATGGCCAAATTTAATCATGCTCGAGATATATTTCACTACGCTAGAAGTGCAAAAAAAACAGCGAATCCTAACCACGTAACGCCACGAAAATTTGTGCCCTTATAAATACGACGACGATAAATCATGATGCTCAAAATTTAATAGGCGATATTTAACGTCCATTAACCCAATCTGTGATATAGAAAACATACATAGAGCCTCGACGCCTTAAAGAGGAGGGTATTAAGATTCGCGCCAGCAATTACAAAATGATTCTTAAAACCGTTTGAAAAATCCTGAATTTTTCTGATTTCGTTAAATAATATATTACAGAACATTAGAACAAATTTCAACGGGAGATATATCTCTGAAGTTTTGTTTTCCGTCAAACGTTGACACTGCAACCATTTAAGTACAGCTATAGCCATTGTATACATGTACACGGTATTTAGCGCCATACATTCTGATTAGAAATCAAGAAAAAAAAATCGAAAGAAAGTAATTCATTTACATTCGACTAGAATTTATCTAAATTGTGAAAAAAACTCATTTAGATCTGTAATTTATAAATCTAATCCAAAATATTAAAATTTAATATTCTTGAACAAAATGTGTACATGGATGTTCTAACATGCAGCTGTAGGTTAAGATTAACATATTCTGTACATGTAGGCTACATTACGTAAATTTCACTTATTTACTAGTATATATCTTGATAACAAAAGGAGAACAATTCATTATGCCGAATCTTCCTAATGTAGTTTGAAAAGGATAAAAAATACGATTAAAAATGTCAATTAATGCTTGCACATGTGATAGTTGGTAGCATTTATCAACGAACTTTTTTATTTTGAATAAATGTATTATATTGGCATCTCTTCAATTAAATGTTGACGTTTTAAAATTAAAATGCTTTGGCTCAAAGCTGGAAAAATTCTTAAGCTAATCTCTGCAATTCACATTCATGTATACATGTATATATATAGCTAAATCTTATTCCTAAAAATATAATATAATGTACGGCTTGAGCAAAATTCATTTAAACGACTGAACTTCTCATTTTTACATTAAATAGATAGAACAAAGAGGAACTACAGTATGTAACAGTTTCGTTTAAATTGTTACAAAAATAACTGATTCTTTACGGTATAATTTCGCAGATTACCGCTCAGTGTGCGATCTAAACTGCTTATTAACACCTATTTTAATCTCTAAATAAAGCGACTTATCTTTAACGAAGCCATTAGGTTTGTGCTATACACGTCGTCATGCGTACAATCATAAATCGATCAGATCAACCATTAACCCATCAATTAATCAACTGTTCTTCATTAACCGAGAGACTCGTTATTTATATATATACACTATATACACGAGTATTGCTTTCGTGGCGAAACCGTGGCCATATAATCAGGCGTTTCCTTTCATTTTAATGCCGGATTAATTTATATCTTCCTATTTTTCAACAATCCTAATTGCACGCATCCCCACGCCTTTCATTTTTAATTTATTCCAACGAAGCGAGTGTTTTATAGCCTAATAAAACAAACGGCGGATTTGATTTGCTCATTTGAAATTGTAATGCATTCGGAAAGGCCGATAAAATGCGAAAAGCCACCAATTTGATTAAAAGCTTAGGGCTTAGCCAACAAATCCGACTTTTGAACGAAATTCGCCTCAAATAGAAAACGGTGAAATGCATGACGCAGCATTAATTCCATACAATCCGTTAATTGGTATTTTATTCAAAACAAGGCAGTCAGATTACCCTCGAAGGGCCTGTCTATATATACTGTATACATTGTAGATAAATGACGGCACGCCATACGAGCCGTATATTTGTAACTTTTTGAATCGCAACTACAAGTTTAATTCAAGTTTATTTGCCAAAGGTTTTGTTTAGCAATCGAACAAAAATATTACCGGCTAACCGTATTAACATACTATATACGTGCATTTAGTATTAGTTTTAAAAATATGTTTTGAAAAAATGAAATGCGTATATAATATACGTGTATAAGTTAATCTATACTGTAAACAAAACACGTTTGACAGAAAATACATGTAATATTGTGTGCAAAATAGAATTACCTTGTAGGTTGAAACCTGTAGGGATCTTCATGTGTTTCGAATTTAATCAGCAGCGATTTTTTTCGAGCCATACATGTAAATCATATGGGGCACTCGGACAAAATCTTTACGAATGTCACTTTCGGCAGCCGTGAAGTCACGGTTCAAAAGGAATGCATTGGTTCAAAATTCCCTGGGTGAATTTTTAATCTAATTGTCGTGTCAATTTTTCGCAAGTGATTAAATGGCTGCCAAAACCTCTATTCGTAAAGCTTCTGTCTGAGCACCCTTATTATTTATAAAAAAAATCCCTAACGACAAGCAATTTTGCCAACAGTTAATGACTAGTAATTAATGGCGGATTCGACTGGTCCAAAAAATCTGCACCGGTGTAGGCTACAAGGTTAGGCATAAGTCTGTAAAGTCTGATTGAGCCTGCTGCCTGCAATAGGGCCAATTTAACAGACTTATGCCTCATCTTGTAGCCTACACCGGTGCACACCGGTGTGCCCAGTCGAATTCGCCATTAGTAACAATTTAGTCCTCATGAATTGCGGCTACTGCATGGTTATAACAACGATTATCTGCGCCATCTATCGTTGCCATGGCAAATCTTCGTTTAAATCTAATCGACGATTATCAGATACGGTCATACGAGCCTTTAAGGCTCACCAGTATACATTTCAACAGACCCATTCTACATGTATACCATTCATTCGTGTCTATATAATCAACAATTTAGTATATAATCCAAGTTTTAAGCGAAGGTCACTCTGTGACCTTCACGATCCCAGTCATAAACGTTATCGTCGAATTTGACATACATGTAGTTGCACGAACGTCCTTATTGGCCTTTAATTGGTCAGGCAGCATCGCTCGACCATGCATCGTTAAAACGGTGCAACCTGTTAATAATATGGCACGCGGAATGACCGCAGCCCTTGCTTTATTAAATTTCGTAACAAGGTGGACGTGCCTGGTGCGATTACGTTGATGCAGGGTTATTTACACAGGCCCTTGAAATTAAATTATTGCACCCGCACAACGGCTTTATGCACGCACCAATGAGCGCATAACGTATAATTACCCATTGCACGCGAGGGCATTTCAAATTTTCGCTCAATGATGCCTAGTTTTAAAACGTTGTCCTTCCGCGATAAGCGCCGTCCCGATGTAACGTGACCGTCCCAGGCATTTATTGATTTTCGCCCTCCCAATTTCGCATTGTTAAGATAACAATGCCGCCAGAAATATTAAGTTATACTGTAGTTGCGTGCGCAAACGAGAATCGCCAAATGGCGCTGCAGTCAGACGACTCCGGAATTGTAAACCAGCAAAGCAGTTAAAGCCTTTATTTATAAAGTCGAACAAAACTTTTGCGACTAAACGGGAACATTGTCACAATTTATAATCAAACTAAACATTGGCGATTAATCTTAGTTTGACGAAACCATCGCTCAAGTGTCAGATTGCTAAACCAACTACATGTAGGCCTACATTACCTGCAGCGTTCTCGCAATAAGGAACACGTTCGGACGAAATTGTTCGATTGAATTGTTCGAAATTTAACAATTTCAGATTAATTATCTGTATGGGTACGTTTGAAAGACATCTTGCAAGGGCGTGTATGATGTTCAGTTTTCGAAATAAAATAAAAACATTTAACCCGTAGAGAGAAACTACTTTTCAAATTTACAGTACACAAAATTCACCAAATCGCACCCCCGTTTCAGGAGTGACACAAACTGTATAAGATATATCTTTCATGTGACGTCACGCAGTTCGTGGGCGGGGATAATATGACTCGATTTACATTGTGGGTATTTTGTGGGGTACATGAACCTGAGAATCGTGGCTCTATCATTCTAAAAACTAAGAATATGCCCCTATCACTTACCCATACATAGATTTTTTAACCGAAAGTAGATATTTTGATGTTGTTTTGCCGCCACAAATCAAAAATTGTATGAATTTTCTCGTTTATCTTTTATCTATTTATCTATTTATTTTTTATTTATTTATTTATCTATTATATTATCTATTTCTTTTCTATTATATTAATAAAAATGTAAACGTCGATCTGTTCCGGACAAGTTAACTCACAAAAGTTCTTCACCGATTGCGTTCAAATTTTCG
>JAQGAO010008926.1:0-10009 GCA_034697705.1 Ommatoiulus sabulosus | reverse complement strand
GGAATTTTGGATTTTAGTCAGGGAAAAGTCATGGAAAAGTCAGGGAAATTAAAAATGAAAATTGTGTGGCCACCCTGTAATTATTTTTTTTTTAATTAAATAAACATGGAAAAAATTAGAAATTGTTCTATTTTTAATGATCATCGTGTTCTATAAAATGGAGTTTTTTCATATTTTTTTATAAACGAGAGTTACAGAAAAATATTCCTTAAATTTCTGATTAATTCAAATCGTCCTTTTGACGTAAATGGTGACCCATGTGAATCTACAGGTTGGAATTGTGTGGGTGGAAGGGCCTGCGTTATGATTTTTCGTAAGTTTATCGTAACATTTAAAAAAATTGTACTTTCAGTACAAGTTGTGGTGCAAAGAGGTGGACGAAGGACGCATTCCCGAAGGGTTGAAGAATTTGGCCAAAGAGGAAGGGGAAGAGGATGACGTTGAAGAGCCGGCCGAATAATTGTTATTGCGTGAAATGTTTGAGTAAGCTCGTTATCATAATTATTTCTTTGGAAACCTCTTTCGAATTCCAATAATAAGCCATCAGTGTTTAAACATTTTCGTTAAATATATATGAACTTGGCAACGTGTGCCAAGAAAAACCTCATTTTCTGTCGAAGATTTTTTTTTTATTTTTCATGTCGCAAATTTGAATTTTCTCGAGCGCATGCTACATCTATCTGTAACACCCATTTTCATTATCCTCCGATTTGCCATGGGCATAATAAAATGCGCAGTTTTGCCATACGTAGTCTCGATACATGGATTAACCCCCCCCCCCTCCCTTTCCAATCGCGGGATACGGAGTTAAAAATAAGTTTTCTTTGGATAATTTGAGAATTCGGACATATTTCCTGCGCTTTTCAACGAGTGAAATTGAATTTTTGTACGCGATAAGCCAATGGTTATCCAAATTAAATCTTATATATTAGTATATTACCCACTTTTAAGAATAATAACAAAACATCATGCCCGAACTTTGTTTAAACAGAAAGTCACTAGTCTAAATTTAATTATTCTTATTTAATAACAAAACAATACAGTACTGGCACTTGGATCGTCTCGATACCACTTAACTCTTTTAAGTAAGGACATCCAAATCTTTTAGCTAACTTTTCAGAATCAAGAAAGTAAAAAAACTTGATTTCGACAAAAGGTGACGAGTCTCGGAATAAATTGCACAATTATATTTAGGAAATATTCACAATTCGGTATGTATATGATCTTTGGCCTGTTGAAATTCACTGGGTTTAACAAAAATGCCTTCGTTGACCTTCCAGTAAGCATTGGTCTCTGGCTCGGAGACTGCGTACACTTCCATTTGACCAGGAATGGGATGACCGAACGTTTGCCCGGAAATGGACAAATACCTGAAGCGAGAAAGTAAGAATTATTATTTAAAACGAAACTTGACAGAAGTTCAGCTTTTTAAAAGAGATGTTGGTATAAATTCTTTACATGTTCGTGTCCGCGTGCTTGAACATTACTTGATTGTCCCTCTGCCAGGAGTCGCCATCGCACATCACGTTCCAGTTATCGCCTGGCAAATTAAAAGTTATTTACTCGCAATTTGTCAAGATTTTGAGAAATTTCACGACTATTTTTGCCAAGATTTACCAGTGTCGCCTTCTCCCTCCTTTCCGAAAGCGCTGACTTCCTGGCCGTGGGACAATGGGGCGGTGAAATAATGGCTGTGCAGATTACGCTTGGTTATTAAATGCTCGAAGCGAATCGTACTGCCGCATTCGACGGGTTTTCTGAAAATAAATTTTAGTAATTTGAGCAATTTATCATGAGCGATACTAAAACTTAAGTTGCTTCGAAGGCACTTCTAAAAAATGTTAAAAGGTTTACAAAATATTTTTTCTTTAAAATTTGACTCCCCGCCTTAGTACATAACTTTATAAAATTAGTTTCGATGTATTTTTATCTATCTACTCCTTGGTTTTTAGTTTGTTTTTTTAAAAAAATTTTGTACATTTAATCCTGGCTCTTAAAATATTCTAATTTTATTTATCGGTAATGAATACAGACTTTGACTTTTAAAAGCAAACAATAAGCACTTTACAGAAATGATTGCCACGATAGATAATCACTAATTTAAATTGATTTTAATTGGTATTTTGAAAAAATTACTCGTCAAAATTTTTTTTCATGAAATATTTACAAATGAATTTTTTTTTTTCGGAAACAATTTTATTGCAATAAATTACCTCATCTTCGGCAGATGTTTAACGAATGACATTACCCATAGATAAGGCATTTATAGAATTATTAACACATACAAAAAAAATAACTACATTTTAATGCTTTGAAAAATACTTTAAATGTGTTTACCCTCTTTGGCAGTGCTTGTCTTTAACACTTTTTATTACCCAATGACTGTTAACGTCATCCATTTCTTCTATGGCTGTAACAGACTGAAAACATCAAAAGAAAAATTTGACAGTTTGCTGTTTGCAATGACCGGTATATGCACGGTATACTAAGAATTACGTTCATGTTTATCATCATACCTGCTGCCCACTTCCAGAACCATACTGGACTTCGTGCGAGTGCAATCTTACGTTGTAAGACACATGTTGGAGTTTTATAACCGATCCACAAGTCACATAGTTATACAGTAGGCCTACGTAAACAGTCGGATATATAAGCGAACTGCACGTTAAGAGCTTCTAAGTGACAACCCAGGGCTAAAACCCGCACACACTTACCTTCAGAAGGAAGTAAATGTAAAGAAATGCAAGTCAACACGAGAAATAAATAAAAAATATACATTATTAAGGAATTTAGGAGAAATTTAAGATTCCCAAGAATCGAAACCAGACCAACTGGTCGATGCAGTCTGCTTCGTATTGATTTCGATTTGTACCTTAACCTAATCTAATATAAGAAACTGTTCTTGTCGATCAAACGTGTTATCAAATGGTAAATAGAAATAAAGTTATGAAAGAAAATATATTTACCATAAATAATCGTTATTTAGAGGCGATTGAATTAAAAAAATGTACTTAAAACAATTTGAATGCTTCGATATGCCGCATCCAGGTGCGATGCGAATAATGTTAGTACACGTTCGCATCCGGTGATGTCATGGAGCGGAAACGGAAACGTGAAATACCGGCTCGTGCGTCTGCGCAGATGGAAGGCCGAGGCTAGTTCTAATATTCCAAAAAAAAAAGGGAAGGATTCGGCGGCTGTTCAGGTGACATTTTTAACGTTTTATTGTCACGTTTTTGAGATTTTAGATGGTATGTTGGTGCGAATTGTAAGCGCGAAACGAGGCCGGAATTAGTGCGATGCATCTGGACACCGTGGAGGAGCCGTGAGATAAACAGCGCCGAAATTCGGGACCCACCTTGCTTCGAAAATCGCATTTACGATTTCAATTTTTTCTCGGCTACGATAATGTATCCACTACTCCCGGTTGTTGAAATCGTCGCGTATGTGATCAATTAATGTGGGGTACTTTGTTGAAGATATTCAAGTCGCCAACATTCCGTAGTACGAGCAACAGCGAAACGAGTAGTGCGCCAGAAGCAGCAACCAATGCAGGAGACATGGAAACGAAGCGTGAGGAAAACGATAATGTGGCAGATGTTGGTCCAGCTGAAATCATATCCATTGACCAGTATAACGGGATCAAGGTAATCAAACAAACCCACGTTTTCTTCTTCTAAAACTTGTCTTTTTAATCGCTGCTCGAAATTTAACCATGAAACACGAAGGCGCGAACCGTACGTTTTATAGCCCGCGATGCTCCATTTCAGGACATGTTCCCAGGAGAAAGTAATAAAAGTGCTTTCCAGAGTAGAAGCGAGGAGGTAAAATTGTAGCTTTTCTGCTGATATTAACCGTATTTTTTGGCGGTATTTCGTGGGTGTACCACTGCACTACTTTCGTAGTATGAAACTGTACAAAATGCAGGTTCAGATTTGAAAAGTGCAGTTAAACTGCAAAAAAAAACGGTACAGTTACACACTGATGGACTACTTCGGAAATAATGCAATGCAGCGTATATTCCTGCTGTAATATGGTCACTGCAGTAGCAAACTGTACTTGTATACAAACTGAAGAAACACTTTGAAAAATCTGCAGTTGAAACTATAAAAATGAGACTACTTCGGAAATAATGCTTCGTTTAATTTGAAAAATGTGTAGTTACAAATGGAGAAATGATGCAGTTATAAACTGATGAACTACTCGGGAAATAATAGTTGACTTTTATCGCAGACCACGCGATGCACCGCATTCAAATGTAGTGCAGTTTTCTTCAAAACAACTGCAGTTTATTTATTAGATGTGAAGTGAAGTTAATGAGCTCTTCCATCTAGTAGGTGTATGTTGATTTACCCAAGATGATTGCCTTGGGTTTTAATACGCTTTTTAGCCTACGCCCGGCCTTCTCTGGGTCTGAATGAAATACGTGAATGAAGCGTGGACAGTTTGCAGAAATCAACGATTGAAAATTGTGCGTTTGGGTAGAAAGTAATGTCAGTTTTGTAGGTGAGGCTGCGCTCGGGAAAGCCTGCTGAACACGTGATGCAGGGACGTTTTTCATTCGTGAATTTGTTGGAATTATATCTGATAGCCGCGTATAGGTAATGCGGGGAGATAACTTTAAACTGGGAATTATACTTTTGTATACGAAATAATTAAATTTTTCTAGGTGAGGCTGCGCTACGGAAAGACATTACATAACGGATGAGGAATGAACGTTTTTCAATCGTGAATGAATGAATGAACGGAAGCCGTGAAATGAGAGATATGACATAGGAGTAGGTAATTCGTAGACATAACGGGGAAATTTAGCGAAATCAATATGTTTGGGTGCGTTATACTATAATAAGCCAATTTCTAAGTCTGGTCATGTTTCAGACACCTGATGCGCTACTGATGAAGACTTTTTTTTTCATGCAGAATGAATGAAAATTTCCCAGAGAAGCTTAGATTCGTTCATCAGGCGCAAATGCATTTCAAGAGCGTTTATTTCTAGCTGAATGAATTGAAGTTTTATAGTGATTTCAGAAACACGGCCACAGTACTGAGAATTGACTTTTTCGTACATTTCGTACATGTACCCCAACACGTGGTATTCATTTACTTGTAGTAGGATAGCCTACTGAGTTGAATTGAATTGGAATTTTCTAGATTAGCCCATGCAATAGTCATTCATCGGGAATGAATTTTAAAAAAAACTGGAGAATATTAGACTCTCCAACTCGCAGGTTTTGCTTAAATTTTCTAGCCGTAGCCTATTAATGAAATTTCTGCGGGATTTTAATACACTCAGCTTGAATTTAACGAATGCTTTTTGATGCGCACTTAATTCAAGCTGAAAGAATTAAAATTTCGTACTATATAGCAAGTTCATGAGGATGGCTAGAAAAATTTGGAAAAATGTGCAAGTTTGAGAAATTACTATACTCTTAAATTTTTTTTTCTAGCAAGGCTGGTGAAGTCTGAACGTTTTCTGTGAAAAAATGAAAATTTTTTTTGCTGAATGTGCAAGAATCTAAGTATGACTACAGTCGAAATTCATTTAGATGAACTCGCTCGTTACAAATTACTGATAGAAAGGAACTAATTTCCAATCCCCCCAATTTAGGATAATGGTCGAATAACGTTAATTTCATCATTTAAGACGACTTCGGTTAATGCGAATTGTCAGTTACGGCGTCGCAATTTTTGAGTTCCCGGTCATTCAGGCTACATTCAAGACTTACCTACACGTAAAGTTAAAAGGTTAAATGGAGGTGAATGATTGTTATATTTTAGGTAAACTAAAATTGCCTTTTACGAGAGATTGCCTCGTAATTGAAATGCATTTCAATTTTTTTTAAACGTTTAATTCCTATTGTCGGAATCATGTTTTGCCTGACTTTCGATAATACCAACTACGCCGGTTTTAAGTTTGAACGAACAAACGAGTTCGTCTTAACGAGGTTCGACTGCTCGTAGCTCACAGGTGTCTCTTACTGTAGGCCTACACGTATGTCTGGATATTTTCTGCAATAATCATCGTGCTCGCGAAACACTCGGAAAATTCATGTTTTCCATTCATTTAGGTAGTTTTCAGTAATGTACTATACGTAATCCTGATTTACATCTTTTTACAGCTTTAGTCGCCTTCATGGCCTTTACGATTTTGAGCTTCTGTAGAAATAGTGGGTGTAAGCCTAAGAATAGATGCCGATATTTTTAAGGTTAGCAGGAATCACGTGAATCATTCGGATATTTTTTGCGAGTTTCCAACACATGCTTTTTAAGTTTTTAGGCACTATACATCCCACTTTTTTACTGAAGACTTTTTATTTCTTCTGGATTTGATAAAACTTGATATTGTTTATGCTGTAAGCCGTTGCCTCGTGTTACGATAGCAGAATGTAATATAGGTATTTGGTGGCTCCGAAATCAACGATGACGTCATCGTAGGCTAAATTTCATTCATTCACTCGTAGGTGCTGTTCTATGATTCATCGTAATTGTGGCATCTTTAGTCACTTCTCTCACCGTTTAGTATTGTTTTCAGGACGTGTACCTGCGGGTATTCAGCAAAACGAAGCCTCGTTTTTTTGGATTTTGTTTTGAAAAATACTCCGCAGTTGCGTGCAAATATTATACTTGGAAATGTCTCGAATAGCCAAGAATTGGCCGTCCACTTTGGCGTGTTTGACTGTGACTTTAATTGCCCCCTTTTTTACACGGAAATTTTAAAGGGGTTTTGATTTAGCTCCAATAGATAGCGCTGCATGCTGGGAGTGGCAGCGCCATCTGTGATCAGAAATTCGTTGCTTATTAAAAAAAAAAGGACTGTGAAAGATTTTGTAGATAATTTTCAACGAATTATCGCTCTAAAAAAAATGCATCTTGTTTTGCAAAAATTTGATCCATTTTTACAAAACCTGCCTTTGTTTTCAAAAATTTGATCCATTTTCATTAAAATTGAATCTTGTTTTTTAAAAAAAATTGATCCATTTTTAGAAAACTTGCACCTAGTTTTGCAAAAAATTCATCCATTGTTACACAAATCGAATTTTGTTTGGAAAAAAATTCATTCATTTTTACAAAAATTGAATTTTGTTTTGAAAAAAAATTCATTCATTTTTAGAAAACTTGCATCTTGTTTCGCAAAAAATGTCATCCATTTTTACAAAACTTAATCGTTTCTTGGAAATGCGGAAATAAAACGTAACGAAGTTTATCGAAACCTTTTAAGAAATTGAAAATATCACGTAATTTATTCGCCGATTAGTTAATTTACGAATAGAGTAAACATAGGGATCAATTTTTTTAAATTTTTTGGATATCTTAAAATATATAGATGAGACTCGAGTCTCGTCTCATGATATTTTAACTTAGGGATAAGTAGATTGAATGGTTAATTTTTTGAAAAAAAAATTTTTTTCCGAGCATTTATGACTCGATGAAGACTCGACGTCGTTTTAATTAAGGTATTTCTGACTAACCCAATTACTGTAAAATGCGCGTTCAGCAACTCGAGTATCTGTAATGGAGCTGCGGAGTGTTTTAATATTGTTCGTGAACCCAGAGTACACTTATGCTAAGCCATGCGTCAAACGTTAAATTGTTTTCACATCCTACGTTTGTCTTCAAAGGGTTATTTTGTCGTTATAATGGAGACCTTGGTCGCAATGTCACCACTTTCGCTCCTAGAAATTATAGACAGCGTTATAGCGAGACGCTTTTTTATTCGTCGAGCAAGTCGAGCGTTAATTTCGACCTGCAAACTGATAAGAAAGAACCGCCATCTTTAAGCACCGGTACTACGTGCTTAATTAGCCGAAATTGTCCAGTGTTTTTTTTTTGTTGTCGTTTTCTTTTTAGCAGAAAACGTGGACTTTTTCAGGCAAATATTATGTATTTGTTAACGCAAATTTTTGTTGGTTTTAGTTAAATATATTCCTTCTAATAGCCGAAATTTCACAGTTTTCATTTATGTTGTTGTTTATTTAGCCAAAAATTTATGTTTTTCGTCAGATTTATATTCTAGTTGTTATTCAAGAATTTGCAGTTTTATTTGAAGTTTATCACAGGTTTTTTACGCCACAATTTGTAGTGTCTTAATTAATACCAAACAATTCCCAATTTGTTTTTTCCAATTTTTTTTTTTATTTTAACCGCCATCTTTAAGCACCGGTACTACGTGCATAGCCGAAATTGTCCAGTGTTTTTTTTGTTTTCTTTTAGCAGAAAACGTGGACTTTTTCAGAATATTATGTATTTGTTAACGCAAATTTTCGTTGGTTTTAATTAAATATTTTCTTTCTAATAGCCGAAATTTCAAAGTTTTCATTTATGTTGTTGTTTTTTTAGCCAAAAATTTCCGTTTTTCGTCAGATTTATAGTCTAGTTATTATTCAATAATTTGCAGTTTATCACAATTTTTTTACGCGACAATTTGCAGTGATTTACCCAACAATTCCCAATTTTTTTTTTTTTTTCAAATTATTTTATAAAAAATATAAATCCAAAATGTTCAGCCAAAGTTTTTTTTAAGTTTATAGCCAGGAAAACAAATGAGAGTTATCCGAACAATCATAACCATGTTCGGTCGTGCCGTGACTGTCCACTATCTCGGACACGACGAAATGTTGACAAAAGTTCAACTCCACCCCCCTCGTCATTCAATGAATGTCATCGTGGTTTTCTTTTTATATTGCGCGACCTACGCATAATCGGTCGCATTCCTGGACTACGAAAATACTGATAAAATATTCAGCGTTATTGTTTGTTTTTATACGTCGGTGACGCCTCAAATCTACGGCTAGCCATTCCGGCGAACTCAGGATCGTTTGTAAACAGCTGAAATAACTAACGAAATTTGTTTGGCAAATTGGCTGCTGTCTGCTGAGTTTGAGTTGACGCCAGTAGCTTTTGGCAGCTGGTGTTACGTCACATCGAAAAAGTTTGCCGAAATTACGTTACGATGTATTGGATTTTACTTATACGTGTAATTATATCTGATAATACAGTATACGTAAATTACTGACATCTCGAAACTTTCCACAGAAAGTCGACTCGCCTTTTTACGAACTTCCCATTTACGAACTCGTATACGTACTTTGGTCCCGAAACGTATCTCGTATAGATCGGATTATATTAATTCTCGCTCCCAATTACGAACTGAATGACGCCTACCTTCCTTTTTTATGAATTACATTACCTCGTACTTTCAATGACGCGAAATAATTTAATCTGTCATATTTTTTGGACATCCGATTAAATGTTCGATTATGTTTTATTATTTGTCCTTTATGTATGTATGTCCGAAAAAATGCCCGATTAAATGGACGAACAAATATCTGATTAATTAATGTACGAAAGAACGTGCCATATGAAATGTCCGAAAAATGAGTTATTTTTAAGGAATAACGTCATCGATTAAAATTCTGATGACGTCATCCAGTAAACTTCCGATTAGGTAATTTTGGTAATGGGTATAAAAGGTAAAAAAATTTAAAATTTGATAACTGCTAAAATGGGTAATTTTTAATGAATGACTTCATCAATTGAAATTCTGATGACGTCATCCAGTACACTTCCGATTAGTTTCATTTAAGATTTACTACGATGAATATAGATGTAGCTGGCTACGTGTATATAGTTCTACATTTAAAAATTGCAGGATAGCGCAGCTATATCGACTTCCGGTTTCTTTTTTTTTAATATGCTATTCCTATTTAGGAACTTTCTATTTTACGAACTTCTTTCGGGACCCTCAAAATGTTCGTAAAAGCGCGAGTCTACTGTTGTTATTTGTTAAAATGTGTATCACCCATTTGGCACTTTGGTGTTTTGGATCTTTCGATGAAAATGAAATTTTAGTTGAAACCTTTTTGGTGGCCTTCTGAATCCCACATGAACCTATAAAAGTATAAAATACCAGAAACATATGCCTGTGTCCATGCGTGAACATCGTATATACACGTACTTCAAATTTATTTAAAAAATGTGAATCCCACACACTTTTTGCTAGATTTTGCCA
>JAQGAO010008925.1:0-10010 GCA_034697705.1 Ommatoiulus sabulosus | reverse complement strand
CTATAGCGTTACGCCCTTCAGATACAAAATGGCGGATTTTGCCCTCATGGCGACTCTCTTCTATGTAGGCTCTCTAGGCGTCATAATTTCACAGCGCCACATAGTGTCAGTATATTAGAAATACAATTGTGTCCTATGAAATATTCACAGAGAAGCACACTGATGCCCATTGGCTAATTATACAGGCCTGCATTTGAAAGGAGTAAAGACATGTAATCTAATGTTTAAGGTGTTTTAATATATTGCCACGTGGCGCGCTGAAGTATTTTTTGTCATTTTTTTTTTAACCCGGAGTCGGCATTACGTATAGGCTACTATGCCCTATCCTGTATGGATCACCACCTTAATTATAAGTTGCATGATGCTAAAGAGTGGGAGCACATTGAGACTTTTAAATTACGAAATTTACTTACCGACCATTGGCGCCACCCAGCGGGCTAACAAGTGCTAATTGAAAACGCATTAGCACTTTTTAGCCCGCTGGGTGGCGCCAGTGGTCGATAAGTAAATTTCTTAATTTAAAAGTCTCAATGTGCTCCCACCCAAACCCTGTGTTCCTACTTGTAAACCTCAAAAATTTCATTTTAAACTTGCCTGACTTCCAGGTATTCAAGCAAATTTCCCTGACCAATGATGTCAAGATTGACATATGCCAATGTTATCCACAATGTTGCAAAATCGACACAGGACAATATTCAATATTTTTCAAAATTTGCTAAAGTCAATTTTGAAAAAAAATTCAAAATAAACAATTTTTTTTGTTCCAAAACTAGCATTTCGTTCCAAAACTAGCATTAAGAAATTTTGATTGGATTCTAAAAAGGTTGAGAATGTTGGATTTTCGTTCTCGTAATTTGTAGTAAATTTTAGAAATCTGTACTCGAAAACAGTTGACAATTTTGCATATAATAAATTATTTGTTCTGGAAAAGGTTGGAAATCTTGAAAATATTGTATTACGAAACGTTTGAAAATTTTGCGAGTGGGCTTTGTGTTATCCATGCACGTGGAAACATTAATTTCAAGTTCCCTGACTTTTCCAGGTCTGGGGGAACCCTGTACCAGCACTTCCAAAGAATAGTATTGAAATACGTTTTCTATATTTTGTTACTCTACCACGAATCGTAAACAAAGGAATGTACAAAGAAATATGAATCAAAATGATTTGATGTCAGTAATGGAAAACTTGCATGTCCTCTTTACTAATGAAAGCATCAGAATTGCCGGAAACCCCCGAAAGAGGAAATGGCTCGCATATTTGTAGAGGCTACTCAAGTTAACCTTTACATAATAAAAAAGAAACAATCAAGGCCACATTTGATGAATCCCTGGAATATGTGTCTCTCTCTGACTTTTAACTTTGAAAGAAAACAGTGTGGTGGTTTGCATCCATAATGTGATTTGATACAATGCTCTAATGCTTATACTTGTAGCATCATTGAGTGACGTCAAGACTGGTTTGCAAAATTGCAGATAGATGCTGAACTAAAACAGGGTTCCACCAGATCTGGAAAAGTCAGGGAAATTCAACATATTAATGTTGTCACATTCCAAAATTAATGCTTCTACGTCCATTGCGTCCATTTGCAATATTTTAAAAATCTTCCCAGTACAAATTTACAAAATGTTCAACAATTGCAGAGGACAAATTTACAACATTTTCAAAATTTTCTACGTTTTCCAAGTACAAATTTGCAAATTTGCTAAACTTTCAACATTTTCCGAATATAAATTTGTAGAATGTTCCAAAAATTACCTATGTTATTTTCCAAAATTGACATTAGTAAATTTGAAAAATTATTGAAAGTTTTCCTGTGTAAATGTTGCAAAATCGTTGATAACATTGGCGCACGTGTACCTGTATGTCAATTTTGCGTTGATTGATCAATGAAATTTATTGAAAAACCTGGAAATATCAGAGAAAAGTCAGGGAAGTTGAATTTATGACATGAAATTAAATGAAAGCTGGATAAATTAACTTGTATAATTGGATGTTACATCATGCTACTGCTTCCTTAATACAAGTTAAATAAATAATTGTGATTTTTCTCAACAGGAAATGTCTAACACACTCACTGATGTGGTTTTCCTGAAAGTGGATGTGGATGAGAATGAGGTAACGTATCTGCATTTTAAACTTACATGAATGAATATTTTAAGTAAATCCAAATACTTTCCTCCTGCTTTTCGATATTTACAAGAATGATTCACTACCACTACAAAGAACGAAATAAATGTGCTCAAACTGAAAAAAAACTGCAATTTTTTCCCCTCTCTCGTGATGAATTTTTACTTTGTAAAAAATAACATATTCAATTCTTGTTTGTACGTAGACATGCAAGATTAAAAAAAGAATCCAAATTATAAAACATACTTTCATAATTCATCTACCTCAAAATTTTTATAAAAAAAAATGAAAATCTCCCTTTTGTAAAAATGGGGGTTTGTTTTTTAAAAAAATAATTAACGAAAGACTAACATTTTATAAAAAAAATTAATAGCTTTAGATTTAACTACTAGGGGAATAAATCTTGAAATTATCCATTATTAAAATTTAAGTTAGTATTAGAATTTTTGCATTTCATGATGTTATAGGAATTTAAGTGAATTTTGGAAAGATAGTGTTTAAAAAGTTTTAAGTTTAAATTTAGAAAAAATGTTATAGAATTTCAGTTAACTGAAAAATTAGGGGAATCTGATAATGCTGTAAAGCTTTATTCCACCAATTTTTTTTAGAACTTTAAAAGTTTTCCTCAAAACAGATCATATCTGATTCCTTTCATGGAATTTTTTACCTCATTTTCCCTAGTTATTTTCAAATTACTCTAAAACGTTACAAAATTTCCCAAGATATTTTTAATTTCCTATTTTTTTGAGCGATATCGGGGAAATTGAATAGTCCTGAACACGACACTGATTCTAATTTTTCGATAAAAGTTGCAAGTTTTCCTGTTTATTCCAATCTTTGTTTTTTTGTGTAGGACATTGCTGCTGAGTACAACGTCAGTGCCATGCCCACATTCGTGTTCATCAAGAATGGCAATAAGGTAACGTGATAAAGTTTCTTGCATGAAAAGTTGGTCATTTGTCAATGGCTATGTTTCGATTACTGCTAATTACTAATTCTTAACTTTCATTGTTTTAAGCTCGAAGATTTTGCTGGTGCAAACGAGGGAACGCTAAGGGAAAGGATCGCCAAACTGAAGTAATTTCCATCTTGTGGAACCTTCAACATGAGCAATCCTAGATTCTTAATTACTCACTTAAAAACAGCACGGATTTTCCTAGGGGGGAGGGGGGAGAAATTTTGACGAGCACCAAATAAATTTAACTTCGCTCATCGGACCAACTTTTAAAATTAAACGCCATGTGTGGCAATATTCCAGAAACTCCGGGATGCTGCCCAGAAAATTGTTAGGCGGGAATGCAAATAAATCATTTACGAACGTTGATTAGCTTCAAATGTGTTATTATTATTGACTTTGGATTTGCTGACAGTTTTCGCAATAAAATTATTTTTCTAAGAGGTCAACTGAATTCATTTTTGTTTGTTTGTTTGTTGATTTTTAATGTTGGATTATTTCTGCTACGAATTTAAACATCAACGCCAGGGGATGTGCCAGCGTCACCTACCTGGAAATTTTGCCCACAAAGGGGGACTTCCACCCCCCAAGAGGGATTTTTAATGTACAGAGTGCAAATGGGATCTGCGCGGGATCTCGGTTTAAACGGTTAAGAGTTTTGCACAACCTTTAAATTCTCACCGACCTTGACCAGGGAGCGAACCCGGCTAGTTAGGACAGAGAGGCAAGCGCGTCACCCATTACCATCGGCACCGACATTCATTTTTGTGATAATTAACATTTTTTTGAAAGGTTACAACCCTATAACAACCAACAATTATTGACAAGCATAGTAAAATTTATTTTATTTAAATTATTATTGATCTGCGATAAAGTTCATTTCATTCAACATACTTTTTGAACTGCTTCCATCTCCAGCAGTGAAATTTTTGCCTATATGCTCGCATCGTAATTAATATACTGTATTTCCCTTAATAAAATACGTGTCAATGTAGGTATATTCTGAAATATAAATCAGCACCTAAATGTTCATAATTTTGTTTATTAATTTGTAGCTTTTTTTGCATAAATGGATAAAAACGTACTAAATTAATGGTTTTAATCCATTTAAGCGAAGGGCTTAATTGTAAGCCAATGAACACCCCTGTGCTACCCTGTGGGTAACTCGTTCACAAATTCGTATCAGGGATAAAGATTGAAAAAGCGTACTGTATTTTATTAAAATAAAATACGGGTCAATGCTGGTATCTTTTAAAATAATAATTTGGTTTTTAAATTTGCAGATTTTTTATTTATATAAATGGGTAAAAACGTACTAAATTAATGGTTTTCCTCCATTTCAGCGGAAGGCTAAGTCTTAAGCTAATAAACATCCGTGTGCTACCCTGTGGGTAACTCGTTCACGAGTTCGTTTCAGCGGATAAAGATAATACTCGCGAGTGGAAGTTAGCTGGAGCGCCGTTTTGGTTCAGGTGCTAGATTTCGAATTTTAAATGCTGAAAGACTCGGAGAACACTTGCCAGCTTAACAAGTGCGTAATTTTCTCGTTTTCTACATTTTTTTTAAAGTTATTACAGGATCTTAATATTTAAATTTGATTCCTTCGAGTTATTTTTCTCGAGCATTACTAATGTTTTTAATCACCGAAATTCGGTTTACGTGATTTAAAAATGGCGCCATTGATTTTAATTTGAGTTTCCGGTGCTGAAGCGCCGTACTTGACACCTCACGTGCGCCGAAACACAAACACTGGAAACATTCATTTAGTGCGACGCGAGTGAAGGAATCAGTGACAGTCGGACGTTGGAAATTTCCTCAAAAGTTGGAACGGTTTCTGTGAGAAAGTAAGTAAAATTTATCTTATAACTTCGTTGTCATTTTGATAATCGTACGCCTGTCCCGAGCTCACGTTTTTTTAGATATCTACAGACGGACGTATTTACGAGGGGCTGCCTTTTTTTAGTTAGATTTAGTTAGCACTAGACGTTAATTAGTTATTTTAAGCGTAGGATTGTTGGCTGGCTTGGGGAAGACGGTTTTTTCGTATGCATCTACGGTAATATAATTTGTTTACCGCAATATATAATTATATAGGCTACATATTAGTCTCTTCACCATATTAGGCTTATAAGCATGTGCTCGACCCACACGTGGAGATCGATAAAGCGCGCATTGAATGACAAACTAAATAGACTGAATATTTATGTATGTATAATCAATTTGCAATTTTTGATTAAAATTAATTTAGATTCCCGTACTAGGTGATTCCTTGGATGTTAATTGCTGATTTTTAGACTTTCCGACTCGAACAAAATAAGTACTGCTAGTGCTATAGTGTTGTTAGTGCTGACGTTTTTTGGTATATAAAGGATTGGGGAGCAACGGTGAAACCCCGCATGACATGATGCCCACTACAAAAGGGACCAGAACATGTCTTGTGGGTTGTACAGGGGATATGGATGATGAATATTGGTATGTGGAATGGTATCTTAGTTTGAAATGAACCTACAACATACTAGAACATATGGTGACAACATAGGAAAGACACGAAAACACTATTGGAAAACTCAATGCCATTTTGATTTAGCAGATGACTCAAAGACAGGAAAGTCGGCAATTCCAGGTAGAAAAGTGTAATGGCTGATTAGTCACATGTCAAAACGGAACGGCCGCCATAAGTAGGCAAATTAAAATTTGCCTATGCTCTCGAAGGGATTGGAGTGCAAGCAGTGGGATTTGGGGTTGGTTTTGATGGATTAACAGGCCGAAATGCCACATAATCAGCCAGCAGACCTGACTACCATTCCCAGTTGTAAAAGCTGGGAGTCAGGACATTCGGGAATTTTGTGGCTAAAGTAGTCGGAAAGACTTTGCCTTTCACACAGAAGTGGCTCTACTAACTTTGTAGATCGTGGTGAGCCAAGTGTTAGAACGGTTTCGAAATTTCACTTAAGTCCCTGAGTTCTCGCAAATGCGAAACAGCCAAAGATTGATATGTCTTGTGGAATTTGAATTTAGAGACCTTGTCCAACTGCTGGGAAACATACACAGACATAGATCTACAAAAGGAATAGAATACAGGTGAGCCAAATATGTTAATGCATGCTAATACCTGCACAGCCTCAGACAGATCATGAATCTTAACGAGCTGAAAACACGCGGGTTTTTGTATCTTGCTTCGTTATCTGGTGCTTTTAGTTGACAGAGTGGGATCCTTGACTGGAACGGACGTTGAAGCTGATTTCTTCTGCTTGTCACGGATACTCTTGGTTGGCGACCATGACGCTTAACTTTGAGTTGGTCATTATAATTTCTTGATGGGAGCTGAAGGTAACGCAGAATTTCGCACAGTGGATGAAGAGTCGCCACCATTGACTGGGACCGGAACGGTCGTACATTTTGTACGACCACATTTCCTGGTGCGAAGGATGGGGTCTGTTTTTAACTCCGGCTTCCTGTGGATATGGCTTGAGATCTCCGGCATTATACATGCCAAATGAGACATTACGGGCTGGATCAAATACCTGGAAGGTATTTGGAGATGTTTTGGCATGGATGACATACTTGCCATCGTGTTTCGGAGCAAGTTTTGCTGTGAACTTGTTAGCAGATTTGCTGAGGGGAAATGTTTTTACAAGAACAGCATCACCAACCTCAAACGGGCTCTGCTGGCAGCTGTTGTGCTCATGTCGACGAATGTCCTGAGCAACTTCCAGTTTGCCTTAGACATCGAGTGGAGTTGATAAGTTCTGCAAAAAGCCTGAGAAGGATGTTTTAGTATACACCTGGTCATGGCAAAAACCATGAAATTCAGTAAAGGTATGAGGAGACCGGGAAATGCGCTTTAATTTCTGGTTAAGTGGGAAGGTCTCCATGCTTGAGTTCCAGATGTATTTATGGACCAGCAAATGGCAGGTAAGGGCAAATCACACTGGTCATGTGGGTCTTGCACAGCTATGGCTGACTTGTGGTGGATCTTGACACAATGGAAACAGTTTGCGACTGTTGCCAGGACGTTTATGCTTGATAAGCTGCACCCAAGCGTCATAGTCCAGATCTTGTACTGGTAACAGATAGGCAAACTTGATGTTCATCGCTCCCCTGGCTGCTTTGTTGTGATTAAATCTGGCCAATTTCAGTGGATCAGACGCAGTGGAGTTCAAAATCCGTTCCACATATTGGGCATGTTCAATTCTGCCATAAAGATGTGCACGTGGTGTAGATCAGCGGAGACTGGTGGCATTTGAGTCATATATGATATAACCGGAACGGTCTTTCGCCATTATCCTGGTGAGCATGAAATGACAAATGGACATGTTGTTGGCTAGTGTATGTGGATGGCCCAGATGTTATGACGTGAAGCCGTCTTCGCCTTCTGGGATGTAAACCTAGCCTTATGGGTGCGGGCGGCTGCACGGGGTCTGTCCCTGGACCCAGGACGGGGAGAAGGTGACTGCCCTAGTGAAGATTGATGGCAAGATGGTCAGGTTGGTTTGTATCAGTCTGATGAACTGGATAACTCCTGAGAGGGTGAAAACAGCTGACGGGCAGCAGGCGAACCTTAAGATGCACCACCATCCGATAGATCTCCCTCCACATGGCAGATCTGTGGTTTGGGCGATTATGATGTGTGGCGACAAGGTGTTGATGATTACCTGGACTTCCTCTTATTTCTGTGGTGTTGACACCATCTCCTGAGGTGGTGGAGGACCAGTCACTTTTGGTAGTAACGGTCAAAGCAGATCTGGCCAATTGCATGGATTTGCGGATGTCAGGTACCTTTGGAGATTGCGTACGGCGGACCTTCTCCCTCTTGGATCGCTTTTGAGAAGGTGTCTCAGTAGACAGTGTAAATGGCACCTGGTCCTCAGGCTCTGATGCCGACTGGACAACCACCAAAACTCACTGTCCATCGGAAATCGATGTTGACGTTATGTGATTAGTTGATGGCACGGCTGGTGGTTTACACAAGGTGGAAGAAATACCATCCAGTTAAAGGCGGGCTTGGACATACTTGTCACACATGCAGTTGTACTGGTGCAGCAAAAACTGCAGTTCACCCACCGGTTGAAAATGCTAATTTCCACGCTTCTGTACAACTAAAAATATAAACCTTATCTCAGGTAAGGTAAGAGTAGAGGTTGGGATATGCCAGGGTGACAGCCTTTCGCCTCTTTTATAAATCATTGCCTAAGACCCTTTAATATGGTTGTGAAGGCGGGACCAGAAGGTGTAGGTGTGTGCTTGGGATATGCAATTGACTTTTCTTTTTATCCGGAAAATAGAACATTTTTAAAAGTTCTACGAAGTTTACCTCAATTTTTCTTGATTATTGGGAGCAGTAATTAATAAAGACAACTGAAATTTTCCCACTGACTGAACAGAACTTTGAGGAGTGCGGGAATTTAAATATAAATACCGCAAAAGGGGGTAGGTTTTTGGGGTCTGCTTAGGTAAATGCGAGGATGAACTTGAAAATTGATCCATCTTGATGACAAAAATTCAGCTTAGTTTTTGGATGAAAGAATTGCCATGGGTGAGGGATTACAGACTACAAACGCCATAATTTTGCATAAGAGTTCGGCTTTAAATGCATGAGGGCTCCTCTTTATAAAGGAAGCACAAAGACTGCGATCTAAATGTCCGCGAAAATACTACGCGATAGCTGGGGTTGATCGCGTAGGGGATAATGGGAGGGCATCGTGAGAAACTTTAATCCTTGGTTCATTGACGGCACTTTTGATCTGCTGTATGTTCTGAATTCCAACGCGTATTTAAAGTGTATAAATTGCGAAGAAACTATCAGCTTTACTTTAGATTTATTGCGGGCTCGCCAAGCAAAAAAAATATACATTTAAGTGCGTGACTTTTACAAGTGCAATTTTATAAGTTTCAAAAAAATTATTAAATAGGCAAAATTTAAAGTTTTAAGCAAGTTGAGTGGATCCTACTCAAACTTGCACGCTGGGGACAATGTATTTTGACATAAAAGGTGGCAGTCCTTTATCATAAAACTTTTAAGTTTTTGGAAACAATTTTTTTATGGGACTAATGGGGATCCCTTAAAATTTGGATAGTTGGGAAGTTGGAAACAACTTTTTGGGTTAATGAAAACTTGGAGTAAAATTCGGGTATTCCAAAAATTAAAGAACCCAATGAACATTTGCTCTCAACCTGACTTCTGGCTATTGCTTAAAAAATGTGAAAATCCCTTTACAACTTTTTAATTATTTTCTGTTTTTTCCATTTCCAGGTAAGTTGAATTTTGGTTTATCAGGGATTAACGTTGGGTCTTGGATAAAGCCACTACAAAGGCCAGGAAGGTAAGGAGTACGTTTATGGTTAATTATATAATTGCTTGTAAGTGTTGCTATTTTCTAGCTTAGGTGTGCATAGGGTAATTTACGAATGAAGTTTGAATTTAACCCTTAATCTTCAGACTTTGTGTCTCTATCTTTAGACAGAATGTAGACCAAAAATATGAGATGGTCTCTGAAACCCCCCAGATTTTGCGTTGCAACAGCAAATAAAAATCTCGAAAGGGAATATAAAAATTGGGTTAATAATTTGTGCAAAATGGAGCGGTAATTAAAGCGGAAAAAAATCTGAGCATGCACAATACAAAATGAAGTGGTAGATTAGCTACATAGGGAACATACTACTGCTATTGTTTATCACTCCTTAGGCTTTGGATTCTTGGGTCGACTCAGTGGCTGTCTAGGTCGAATCTTTTGGATGTATCAGGCTGGCTGGTCAGTTGGGATGCTCTTGTAGATCTGACCTTGGCTGGCTGATGATGCGTCTTGCCTTGTAGAATTTGGTTGGGGGTCCTCGGTCCTCGGGGAGGGGGTTACAGGGTGGCAAATTTGTCCTAAAAGTCCTAAAAGTCCTAAAAAAGTGCTAAAAAAAATAAAAAGTCCTAAATATC
>JAQGAO010008924.1:0-10010 GCA_034697705.1 Ommatoiulus sabulosus | reverse complement strand
TGTCTGCCACCTAGTGATCGTTTTCGAACTGCGTTTTCTTATAATCTATCTCAAATGGAATATTATCATGAAAATATTAAATTGAAAACAATGTTGTTTGTTCCCTGGAATAAATCGTCGAAGCAGGGACAAGATTTCATCGCTTTATTCACTAACTCTGAAACTCCAGAAAAAGCCAAATCACAACCAGAATTGAGTTTTAAAAAAATGACGTTTTGCCACACATGCGGCCTTCTTCAAATTTACTATGCAAACGAAAATACATTAGAATACAATAGTTACAATACTAAACATTATACCAAACTAAATGAAAAGTTAAAAAATTAAAAATTAAAATAATTAGTATATTGCACCCCTAACAAACATAGGAAATTACATCAAAAATGAACTCAGGGAAGTTAAAAAGAAAATTTGTGGGGGAATAACCCTGTAAATGTAGTATTTTTCACATTTACTGTAAGTAAAGCATACAGAATGTTAAACAAAAATCCACATAAAATTAAAATCAACGTGTACTAAATCTTGTATGTATGTAAGCGGGCTGGGGTAGGCAGTGTCCATGTAAATTCTGTGGGGGGGACCAGTGTCCCCCTAGGCGATGGAAGGAGTTAAAAAGGGTTTAAATTGTGTCCACGTGAATTATGGACGGTCACGGCCCCTTAATATTAATCTTTGATTAAAGACTCGGTTTTAAAAAAGCTCGACTAAAATTTTGATTTTAAATAGATTATAGCTCGATCGTGAAAAGTCGATTTTAAACGTTCATGAAAATTTCAATTTCAAAGTTTACTGAAAACCTATTATAAAATTCTCGTGAATACTATGTATAAAACTTTATAGTTTTCGAACCTAATTTAATATTAGACTAACCGAAATTATAGTAAATAAGATTAGGAAAGTATCTAAAAGTAGCCTACTTAGTTTTGAGTAAACCTTTATTTATTAATTTTCGTTAAATAGATCACCAAAGAGAATCCGATCAGCAAACCCCGAGCGAAGAAGAAAAAACAAAAACAACATTAACAAAAACAAAAACAACAAAAGAAATTTACCAAAGATTTTGCTCTGAATACGAATGCAAAATCCTTCACTTCCGTGAGTCTTGAGTCTTCATAATTTAGGTACTTTTTCAGGGTTGTTCCTCCACAAATTTCATTTTCAACTTCCCTGTGTTTTCCAGGTTTTTAAAAATTTCCCTGACTAATGATAATATCAGAAATAGACATATTTTTCAGAATTTTGCAAAATTTATTAATGACAATTTTGAAAATTAACATCGAAAAATGATTTTTGAAAATTTGAAAATGTTGCATGCATACAGAATATGTGAAACATTTTTCAAATTTGTTCTCGGAAAACGTGATAAATTTTGCAAATTTTTCTCCAGAAAACGTGGGAAATTTGTCCAGGGAAAACTTGGGAAATCTTGCACATTTTTTCACGGAAAAAGTGGGAAATTTGTCCAGGGATGACGTAAGAAAATTTGCAGTTTTGTCCTCGGAAAACGTGGCTTACTTTTCCAAAGTAAGTCATTCTTCCTTGGTTTTTTCATACATTTTCAAGTTCCCTGACTTTTCCAAGTTTCTCGGGTCTGGGGGAACCCTCAGGGTGGTGACCAAATTCCAAAATCTGAAATTTAGGACTTTTAAGTGCAAAATTTAGGACTTATTTGACAAATATTTAGGACTTTTTTTAAGCAAAATTGGGACCAATTTTAGGTGTTTTTCTAGTAAAACTGATCTATTTCAGCACGAAACAAATCCATAACTTTCGTGCTGCTGCTGAAACACAAGACTGAGGATACACGAGCTGCTGAAACGTACTCGAAACGACAATTAATGAACTACAGCGGGAGGCTGACCACTATATATACCGGTCACTCATTGTCTCATTGAGACAATGAGATTTAGATCCTGTTCGTTAGAGGGTCAGTTTGACCCATTTACCATGAAAGTGCAGCATAATTTTGAATAACGCTTTCATTGTAGTGCATATTCTTAAAATTGCCAGAATTTCTAGAAAATTCTGATCTCATTTGTGATCTAAATGTATAAAGAAAGATAATTTACAGTTCACCGAAAATTCTTCGCCAGCAATTCTTCCCCAGCAATTCTTCGCCTGGGTAAATTCATCGCCATGACCACTGTCATTAAGTTTTATTCTGATTCTAACCTAACCTAATCATGGCGATGAATTGACCCTGACGAAGAATTGCTGGCGAAGAATTGCCTGTGAATTCATTTCTTCGATAAATTTACGCTGGCGAAGAAATGCTGGGGAAGAATTGCTGGCAAAGAATTTTCCGGATACCAAATTTACAAAGGCATACTAGGCATATTGTATATTTAGTAGTCATAAAATTTATAAGTGTCAGTATTTTAAACTTAAAATATTTTGTGGACCTTCAGAATACTCAAAATGTAACCAGAAAAAGCAACAAAAAAATGTTTAAGTGACATTGAAAAAAATGTTAGTTAATATTAGTTGCTCTCTAGTAGTTTAACTTTAAATAAACTAATAGTGGTTAGTTTTCAATTCAATTCAATTCAATTTTTTCTTAACCCTGCAGTCAGTAGATTAGTACCATTTGGCAGGGGAGATCCTTAGTGATGGATCCTAACACTACAATAAAATAATGTTTCCCATAATTGGGACCTTAACGAGGAGGATGGGATAGGTAAGGAAGACGGCCATGGCCAATTTAATTTAGGAACTATCCCAGCATTCACCTGGAGAAATTGTGGGAAACCATGAGAAACCACAATCGAGGATAGCCGACCCGGGAAGCGAACCACGGTCTACCAAATGCAAAGCGAGAATGCTAACCACTCAACACATCGGCATATTCTAATTTTGACATTGTCTCGGTTTGGAAAATTTGTTTTAAAACCTGGAAAATTCCGCGAAATATTTTTCCATTTTTCTCCGGTCCGCTTAATATTCTGACCATTTTCACAGGTCCGCAGGGGTAAAATGTTTGAGAAACGCTGAGCTAGATCACTGTGTCGTTTAAGTGTTATTAAGAAAATTATTCTTTTGTTTGTTTATTTTTTTATTTGTTTGTCCAAGCAATAATTAAAGATGCTTAATCAAAAGTTTTAATAAAAGCTTTGATGCTAAATATTTGCTTTGGCAATCATAATTTTAAATTCAGAAATGCAGTGCATTTTTTAATGCACATGCAAAGTTTTCCTCGCAACTATTTTTTTCTCAACTAAATAGTTTTAGTTGCGCTTCCAACTACAATTAAAAAAGTTATAAAAAATAGTTTGGCACTACTGAATAACAACTATACAGATTTAGTTGTTATTTACCCCCAACTAATAAATGATTAGTTGTTTAGTTGTAATTTTATTTGAATAATAACTTATTCAACAACTGCCAACTCTGTTCTAGGGTACAAACCCCGAATGACGAAGGGATTATTTGGGTGGGTCAGAGGTCAGACATAAACAGGGATACACTTATGAATATACGGGGTATCTAGTTGCTGATATTTTTATTTATGAAATACAGTAAAACCTGGAAAAGTGACCACCTGTTTATGTTGACCACTTTTTAGATAATTGTTTTTTCTGGTGTACATTTCCTTCATAAAAATTCTCTGAATAGTGACCAGTGACCACCTGTCTATTGTGTACAGTGACCAGTGTGTGTTGTCTTTTTTGCAATTTTTTCATTGTTAATGTACCTTATAAAGTGACCGGATAACAGATGAGTCCCATTACATATGTTATAACCCATGGACATGATGATTCTGTACTTTTTTGGTTTTTTCTACATTTATTACAGTCTACATGTATAAGTACAGTGTACATGTTCACTATTTTAATGTAATTCACGCATTAGTGACCACCTGTGTACAGTGAACAACATAGCATTTTTTTTGGTGGTCACTCTTAACAGGTTTTACCGTACCTGCATTTTTTTTCATTGACTAAGAGTTTTATTACTGCCGCGTTTCTATAGTCCTCAAGGACGTTTCAAAGTTCCACGTAGTAAAAATTATTATGTACATGTATGAAAACATCTGACCCTATTTTATTTGTTAAATTGAATGTACATGTACACTCAACAGAAATCATTCAACTATTCAACAATTTCGCATATTTAGTTTTATTACTTATTCGATGGACGTAATTCACACAAAAAAATTACTTTATGGAAAACCGGCTTCCTTTTCAATATTGACTAAAAATTTTATTACTGCTGCGTTGGTAGAGTCCTCAACGACCTTTCAAATTGCATGCAATAAAATGTATTACGTATGGAAACATCTGTCCCTAATCTTTTTGTTGCACTGTATAGGTACGATCAACAGAAATCATTGAATTGATGATAAATGAATGAGCCTTTCATTTGACGTCTTGCATGCATGTAATAAAACTGCGAGATCAGAAATGTTATCAAACTTTTATGCAAGGGGTGATGACATTTGTTATGTATTTTGACCGACATTGTATTTCAATGTCACCTATTTGAGAGTGTGCAGTACAGTATAGTATAAAAAGCCCAAGTCGTTGTGGAGAATTATAGTAGACCCCGAAAGAATCGAGATGAAGTTAATAGCAACAGCAGCATTTGTAGCCATGTTGGTGGCCACAACATATCAGAGTCCAAAGGTAATATATTTTGAAATATCATGTTGTAATATAGTCATATTGTATGTGAAAATTGTCAACTTAAAACAGAGAAGTACTTACGAAGATTATACACTGTACGCGTATCTTTGTTTTAAAGATCCAAAAATTGTAAAATTCAAGTATATACGCTATAGTACTGTACATGACATTGAACAAACCAGATTCAAATACATCATGAACCGATATTTATATTGCTAAAAAATGTTTTTAAAAACCTTGGAATTTTTACCTTTTAACGCATTTAATTTCCACGCATAATTTTATAATAGTTACTCGAGAAAGCTAGGTTCTTTAAAAATCTTTTTGATTTGAAACAACATTATGCGCACAAATGTATTTTGAAATATTTTTCAGCGACGGTTTTCAAATGTTATCCAAAAATGTATCGTTAAATAGGGTTTTAAGTACATTATGAATATTCGAGTACTAGCTAGCTATGATTTATTCGACTGATAAAAACTTAAAAATATATTTAGTAATATTTATTTTATTTTATTCGAGCGTATCAAAATGCATTACGTTTAAATGCGAGTATACACCAGTAATGATCATATTAAATTATGGTTGATTCGATTTTTCCATGTATTGATTAATTTCATTTGGCTGAGCATCAATGTTGTCAAAAAATTAGATTTTCTAGTTTATGTGAAATGTACGAATAAATATATTAATTAATGGAAATTTTTTTTTTAAATTATTCTTAATATTTATGAAAATAACAAGTTCCATTAACGATTTAGCGATTGGAAATGCCACGTTTTTAAATCGAATACTCGTTAATTTAAATCCATTGCCCATTAAAAATATCCTTTTTATCTATTGAAAGTACTGTTGATCACCAGATTGCACCAACATAAAGTTAATTGAAACTTTTAGCTAGGGAAAATGTTAAAGAAGAAATTTCTAAGCACTATTGTTGAAATTTTTCTTCGTTGTCGATGGTGAAAACGATTTTTCTTTAAAAAATATAAAATAATATTTATCGCGTGTATAATTTTCATATTTTATACAGAGTTTTCAGAAGAGGATTCTTCCCCCAATTTTACCGACAGAAAAACCCGAGTGTCGTAAGTATATATAAAGCATACATTTATAAATAGACTCAAATCTGTTTAAAACATTTACCACGTCAGAATGCACTTCTCTAAACAATTAAAATCAAACAAAGTACTTGATTAATACGAGTACAAATCAGTCAAACACTTATCAAAAACTATACACGATCATTTTTTTAAAAAAGAAATTTTAACTACTGTAGATTTATGCACCTCAAACTATACTCGTTAACTTTATCACCAATCTCATTAAAATTATAATTGACCTAACCTTTAAATGCTGGAAGACACGCAAAAAATCTGATGCTCCAACTCTCCGCAATACCTGAATATTCCTAGACTGCCTATTTAAAGCCTCAAATAAATATAATTTTGTATAATACATTACAATACTATCACCAATCACTATCACTATCATTTATATTACTCATCCAAACATATCCCACCATCATAATACACCAATGTCCACTGATCACTTTTTAAAATAACACAAAAATATAGCGGATCATATACTTAAATCCACCTATTTCTCACATTACAAATATCTATTTAGATATTTGTAAAGGGGGGCTAAAAAGCCCCCCTTTCTCATTGCAGCCATATTTCCAACTAAACATGAAATACTGCTTAACATTTATCTTACAAATTATGGAGAACCTGCATGTACTATATTTAGTTTTAAAAATGCAAATTCAAACCAGATCCCAAAAAAATTATAAACGATCAAGGTTCCTCCAAACCTGAAAAAGTCAGCGATTTGCAACGTTTAGCTAGCACAAATTTTAAATTATTTTCGAGGACAGATTTGAGTACTTTTTAATTTTTTTGCAAGGACTAGATTTACTTTGATTTATTAGGATTATTTATTTGATTATAGCGTTTCCAAATTTTATTTGTTATTTATTTCCTACAATATGGAATAACCCAGTTATATGCATATGTGTGAATTATGAAATTGTCTAAACTGATCCCCGCATGCATTGTATATACAAAACCCAAAAACTGACAAATCTGTTTCGATTTGCAGCGACTGATTGCAAATTAGCAGTTCCAGATCGTTTGAACCGACGAATTATCAACGGACAACCAGCAGATCAAAAAGACAGCACTTCTGTGGTAAAAAAGAATTCCAAATGTTTAGCATATCCATGCATGTAATTAAAACCATATCATAAGAAAATCTAAACTGACCACATGGTTTACGTATAACTAACTTTCGTAATATGCCAAAAACATAATTTTTTGAAACGAAAATGTAATCCGATAACATGTCCTTCAAACGTCATTTCATGCAAATATTTAAAACGAGTGCACGCTTTTTAAGCAATTGAAAATTTGCCCGTTTTATATATTGCCAAGAAAACCTATTTAAAAACTATATTAAACTTTTAAATATAAAACTATTAACCTATAAACCTATTTAAAACTTTTCTGGTTGCGGTAATTTAAGGCGTCTAATTGCAAGAAAAGGATAGTTAAAAAAATGAATTTCCGTAAAACCGACTTTCTTTAAAAATATAATTCACGATGTTATTTCGGAACTCGAATTTTTTGAATTCTAGATCTCACGTGTATTTTCTGCAAAATTTTTCAGGTACGGGTTGATATGTTTTATTAAACTCTTTTGTACGTATACAAACATGTACATGAGAATGCATGCATATGTTACGCATTTTGATTTTAAAGGATATGTAATTAAGTTCTTTCATTTGAAAGGAATCATTTTTTTACATTTTAAAATCTACAGCAATAAGACATAAATCGGTCCACATTGGCCTAAAAACAATGTAGGCTACTGCATATTGAAAAAGTAAACAAAAAAATTCAGAAAAAATGCCAAAAAAAATTTCTATAATGGTAATTGGGCTATAGGCCCGATTACTTCAAATTGAACGCGTCGAGGAAACAATTTATTTCTCCCCAAGTATTCGAAATAATTAAATTTCATCAAGTGATGTAGTAGTCCAAACTACATACCTTTCACTGTCAATATGAAAATGTTACTCAAACCTATTAAAACGCATCATTACTTAGCATAAATTGAATCCTATTTGATTATAAAAGTGGCAAAAAGAAAAAAAAATGCTACTAACTTCTTCCTTTACCCTGTTTGAATCTAATTGCCCCGTGATTCACATGCCCATATTGACCACTAGGGTACCCAACCATCAAATTAATCCTAATTCAAGCGGTATTTTTGAAAACCGGCATGGCTCCTTTACCCCTCTCTCCCCTAGGCCTACTCCGGGGTCTTTTTTGAGACTCGTTGTTATTTTTTACAATAATTTACTCGGTATTTTTTTTATTATTTTGCCAGGTGGCTATTCTCAGCGAACCAAAATACAATGAGACTGGATCCGCGTATAGTGCTCTGAGATGCACCGCTACTATATTAACATGCAATAAAATTCTGACCGCAGCTCACTGCATCAAACCATGTCTCGATGTGTAGGTCCATTAACATAAACCGGAAACCATTTTGGTATTTAAATTAAAGACGAAATGACATTGTCGCCAATTGTTTTGAATTTTAGATATCCGATTACCAATTGCACCGGCATCAACGTGGAACTGTTGGTATTCGTAGGTTATAATTTAAACTCTGCGACTACTGATCAAATATACGAAGTCGAAAAGGTGGACATCCATCCACTTTGGAATCCAGAATTTCCAATAAGGTCTGACCTCGCGATAATCACGTTGACAAGACCAATTTTACTTAGCGAATCTGCAAGACCAGTCCTGCTTGTTCCTTCAAATTTTGAGTTGGGCTACGGTGAGGTTACCGCCAAAGGATTTGGATTAACAGAGGGTAAATTGCACCACTCTTTTATTACAAACTATAGATGGTCACACCGAGACAAATTCCCAACATTTTCCACAGTTTAGGAGGACATAAAAATAAAGCCATTATAGCCTAAGCCAAAAAAAATTACCATTTTATTATAGTATTTTTATCCTTAATTTTATTTTTGAAATCCGATTTTCTCGAGCCTACAGCGTTAAGCAGGCCCAGGGAGAGGGGGTGCAGAGGGAGCATTGCTCCCGGGCTCGGGGTAGATCAGGGTGCCCGGCCACCCGGGATTTAACGAATTGCCCAAATACACAAAGGCTAAAATTACAGGATTCAAGCACTTTGACCTTATACGAGGACAAATTTGTGCAATTTCCAACTTTTTCTGAGAATAAATTTGCACAATTTTTAACGTTTTTCGAATACAAAGGATTTTTTTTAAAACATTTCAGAGTACGAGTTAGCCAAATTGTCAACTTTTTCCGAAAACAATTTTTAATATTTTCCAACTAAAGTTTCAAAATGTTCCAACATTTTTCGAGAAACAATTTACAAAATTTCCCACATTTTTTGAGGAGAAATTTGGTAAATATTCAACATTTTCCGAGAAGAAATTCGCAAAATTTTTCACTATCTTCGAGTATACGTGTCAATGTTCAAAAATGTTGCCCTCATTTCGAGTTCTAATTTGGAAAATTTATAACCTTACGTAAAAATTTTAAAAATCTCGCACTCATTCCGAGTATAAGATTTGTACAATTACCAACCTTTTCTAAGGACAAATTTACAAAATTTTCAACTTCTTCCATGTACAAACTCGCAAAATATTACGAAAATTTTCTAAGACAATTTTGTAAAAGTTTGCGGGTTTTCATAAGTTAATTTTGCAAAATTGTGAAAATTATTAATTGCGAATAATTTAAAATATTAAAAAAAAATTGAAGCCCTATTTAGAACATTTTGGCAATGTTTGGAATAAAATGGAGAAGGGAAGTGGGCCCGGAACAAACATTGCACCCCCACATATAATTCCTCTCAGAGGGCCTGGCGTTAAGCATAAAAAGAAACTGAAAGTTTCTGGTTTTGGAATGCAGCTTTCACGTGGTGTGACATTCCTGAAGAGGTTCCTCCGAGAACCTTTACAACTATGGAACCTTCCTCGATGCGCCATGGCCAGTAATGCCTATATAGTTGCTATTTTTAGTTAACCCTTTCAGTTCCTATGTCCCAGAAGTGGGACATTTTTTTTAAACATTTTTAGCCCCTTAGACAATAGAAGTTTGGTTGCACTGCAAAGCTCTAATGTGTAGAGGAAAAGCACCTCTTTACAATGCAGTTTCGCAGTGCTTCCTACTGGAATTTTTAAGGAAATTATAATATTTTGAAAATCAAATTTAAGGTCATGGCCCTTTGGCCCTTGAAATATCGGTAAAAAGGCTTCAACATAACGTTGTTTTTATTGAGTTTCTAATACTTTTAAGTGAATTTTTTTGCATCTATCTAATAAATCACATCTTG
>JAQGAO010008923.1:0-10011 GCA_034697705.1 Ommatoiulus sabulosus | reverse complement strand
TAGGTTGGCTGGACGAACGGTCGTCCGGGTTAGGTTCTTGCTACGGCCGTGGCCTCGGCTGCCCTTGGCTCCCCTCTAAGCCCGTTGGTCCCTTGTTCCCCTGCTGGGGATTGTGTACGCGGCGGAAGGAGGACGTAAGGTCGGGGTGACCTGTGCTAACGTCCGTAAGTATTGGACCTGCGTGTCCCCCTCTTGTTCTGTGTTGTTCAGGAGCCTGCCCTGTTGGCGGCCCCGTTGTTGTTTGTTTGCTTTGCATTTACCTCCCCTGTTGGGAAGCTTAATAAACTTTTTGTTTTATCCTTGCTAACCGGGTTAAGTTGCCTTTTTTGGGCTTAGGCGCGAGTTGAGGAGGGATTCGAGGTCGGGAAGCTCTTTCCCGCCCTTACAATACAGAAGTAAACAGAACAGTTATAAGAAATGTTTATAAAGACCACTTTCTCAGGTTCAGCTTGATAGTACCTTAATTGGTGACACTTAAGTTTAACAGTGGTTTTAATAAGGCTTGGATTTGAGGGGGAAATTTCAAAGTAGGCTACTTACTGTAGTATTTCCATTGACATATCTGCAGACTGCCGTGTAATTTTCTCGTACAATATTCTGATATTCTGGGGCCCTTGTTACCCAATTGTAGTTCTTCAGGTATTCAACGAGTTTAGGGTCTTGGCCATTTGGAGCGACCTCTTCGTATTTTGTAGGTTCCACGCTTCTGATGAAAGATTGAAACATTAATTCAGTTTTCAAAAAATAAACGGATGTATTCGAATTTCGAGTCTGCACTTACATAGCTTGTTTGGTTCCCAACCATTGGTAAATTTGGCTGAGTGGAGGTGAGCTGGTACACGATGTTAACTGAACTTGAGGGAAATAATTCAAATAGGCCAAGCAAGTTTCATTGTCGCCTTGAATTCCACCCTGGATAAAAAACAAAATAACATTGAGTACATGCATTCTACATAATATTATATAAATCAGTTGTACTGCATGCTGGCGTACCAAAACTGTTGATTGCGCTGTATGAGTATCGTAGGAACATTCAAGAACTAAATTATCTCCCTGTAAAGTAATATCCATTGTAAATTAATACACGACGAATTTTAATAGAATTTACCAGAGTAGCGCGTCATGTTCATTTAAAAACGTTAGTGTAACTTACTGGTAATATGTGTACTGGATCTAAGTATGCTCTGTACACCTGGTTTTCTCCTAAATATTTGTGATCAGACGCTAATGGAGCCAATTCGGTGCCCTTTCTCAAATGCCGCAGTGTCATTTTCATGCCTGTAGTCAATTTTGTAAATTAATTGTTATTATGGAAATCGACAATCATTTAAAATCTTAATTAACAACATTTCTTATACAATAAATTTCCACGACCATGAAATTGTCTACTCACCATGGTGCTGTGCCTTAAGAAAAACTTCATAAATGTAGATTCCACTAGCAGGCAGCCCCTGTAAAATATTAGAAGATGCAATGCAGCTAATTGTAACGTTTTGCGTGTTGTTTGTAATTATTTCTCAAAATTATACAAGTCAAGAATATGACTATACAGAAGATTATTACAAGGTCAGTTTCTGATGATTTGCAATATTTTCTTGCTTCCTTGATGTTTATGCTAATAGCTAAACTGCTAATAAGAAATTGGCTTATCAATCCGGTTTAAACCAAACTCTGACGAGATGATGAAAGTTGTTTGTTGTGTTAAATTTGCAGAGTTTTTAAATAATGTATTGTCTCTCTTAAGTCCAGTTCATCTTGCGTCATGCATTTGCGGGTAATAAATTAATAAGCTGAGTAGGAGGTTCTTATATGTAAAAAACATCCTATCTACTTGCTGCAACGAAGTTGTCAGGTGAAACCGATATTTAGTAAAAATGCGTTTACACACAAAGACGCTGTGTATAGACTTGTTTACAAAATTAAAAGTGAAACTTACCGTCTGCGTACATTCAGCATCGCAATGACCAACAGAGACAAATTCTTTCTGGTCAATGGGGATAATTTGACTGATTCCTAAATCGTGACCTACAGTCATTGTACTGGCTTGATAAGTTACTTGACTTGAAGAGGTAATTATTGCAATGCCGGAATCATCATGTAAATCTAAATGAAAAAAAGAAACATTCAATTTTTTATTGAACATTGGAATCATAATTTCATATCAATAAATTACGCATTATCTTTGGTAAAAATTTCTAGATTTCCTAGTTCATTTCATAAAATTATCGTTAAATATACTACATCTGAAACACACATGTATTCTCTTTTTATTAAAGGACTTTGCTTTTAAAAATCAACCACTTTATTAAAGGTGTATGTTTTTTAGAGGTTGGATACATTAATTTCTGCATTGGCCTGCCCAAGACATTTTATAAAACATATTAGAATACTATTTATATTGTATTTGGATGCTTTCAAAAACTTCAGGGTTGCATAGTTTCGCAAAGACGGGTCTTATTTGATATACACTACCTTCTTTCATTGGCCATCCTCTATACGCAATTTTCATCAGGAAATAAACTGACTGACTTGATTGGAAGGTGTAGCCCACCTTGGCTGGCAGGATGTAACCCTAAAAATATATTAAGACTAATAAATATATTGAATTTTATACATATTAAAGTTATGACACCATTGTGCATAATTTGGATATACAGAATATTATTAAGTATTTGGAAATACCATAGATCCAGCTGTGGCTGTTGCAATTATTTGTGAACAGTTGGTATATTGAGTTGGAACCAAAGAGTTGCCACACTTGTGCCCCCTTTCTCCGGCGTATTGATCCCAAGCCATGGAGTCTCCAACCATGACGTCACATTTGTATAACCAAATATGATCGATGACTGCCGCGGTGGAATTTCTCCAGATTGGTTCAAACTGTGACAAAAGTTCATTTTAGTATACGAGACTCTTATTGTCAGTGCCTGCATTAAGCAATGGTTTGCAAAATACTGACAGATAAAAATCTATACAATATAAATTTTATAAAGTACCAAACTTCTCTTAATATTTCAAAAATGGGAACTTACACCAATTATTGCTTCATTAGATGATGCAGGCGTGTATTTAAATATCTTCTCCCAACAAAGCGATTTGTCTCCCATTGGTAGTGTGATCTGCAAATGCAATTATAAATATGCTGAAACATTGCCAATTATAACATATTAAAGTATAACAAATATAAGCACATCACTAATAATGCATTTGCCGAATTTGAGCTAACCGCTTCGATTAGTTGAGAAACATACATGTCTGATTTTTTATCTGACCAAATACCATAAAATGGACATTTCATATTTAAAAGTTAACCTTGCTGTATTTAATGAATGATTAAAAAATAAATGAATTTAAATTAATGAGTAGGCATAATCAATTTTATAAATTCAATTTGTCATCAAAATCGTTCATTAAAAATATCATCATTAATGCACGTAATAATTAATCAACCTCAAAATATAAATTTTGAAATTACCGCATTTTTTAAAGATTCTGATTACGAATGCTGAATAAATATTTGTTTCTGCCTATTATTGTAACTTAAAAGGATGTCTATGTTTACAACAGATGTTCTTTGATGCATATAAGGAAGCGTTTGAAAGCCCTTCATGAATAATGCTTAAGTGAAGGAAATAATGTAGCATGTTGTCTGTTATTTAAATTCCTTTTAAAGGCGATTTAATGATCAGATGCAATTTCATACTCTATAAGTGGCATTGCATGAAAACGTCGGATTGCTATTGTGAGCATTTATTAAATGTAACAACTCACAGATGTGGGATGGCATAATAGCTCCTCATTTGCGCAATGCAGCGACCCCATGGGATGATATGTTATATACATGTAATTATTCCTATTTCATTTCATGAAATTATTTAGAAAGTGCAGTTATAATCGCGATCGCATAACCTGGTTTAGTTTGACCCATGTGAATGACCTCATATAGCGTGCATCCTATTTTAAACACCCGCGAATTCGTTTTACACATCTGTTAATTTTTAGTGTTCAACCTCCCACACTGGGCAGCGAAAGAATAACAAATGCTGCAAACCAACACGCAAAGTTATAGAAAGTCAACTTTTTCGACTATTATTATTTATAAAATTATTATGTTAACTAGTATAGTTGAATTGTGTTTTGCAATTTGAACAAAGGCATGATGTTTGAATTTAAATAAGAAAAAATCCATTTACTCAAAACGCTTTTTTCATTTAACAGTTATGCGTTGAGCCAAGCTCAGTCTTGGATCATTTTAGTAAGTAAATTAAAAACGGATAATTTTAGAATTCATCACATAATTAATTTACAGTGAAACCATTGCAAAAATAAAATTTATATTCCAGTATATCTCCAATACCATTTTTAGAAGAAATTTGCAAATTTGTATTGTAGATTAACCCATTTATTTGCATACGAGTTCATCGTGTCACCTAAAATTGGATACTCGCGTTGTGTAGGCTGTGTCAGTGGGAAGATTTATAAGTGCTGATATTTCAGTGTATACTTACATTGTTCATTCTCATTTCGAATATTTTTGAATCGGGCATAACTCCGTGGGCAACGTTGTTGAAACCAGCCAAGAAAAGACTTCGGTGTCCTGCTTTCTGGTGAACCATGAGCGAGTTTCCTACAGGATCGTCCGTGTGATAGGCGTATACAACCCTCATGGTATCATTCTACGAAAACAAAAACCTCAATATTTTTATTCCATTTTAACATAATATTTATATGGATATTAAATTTGAGACAACTCTTTCTTACAGTTATTTTCATGTCCTCCTTATCGCAGGTATCATAAGCCCTCTGGAATCTCAGAACAGTGTGGGTGTCATTCTCATACCCCCTTAATAATTTATAGTCTTGTTTAATATCTATTGTCGGCTCTGTGGTGCTTGCCGCATATCGATCCTAAAATTATAAAAAGTAATCGTTTGAACAATGCTTATGACATGTAGACCTACATGTAAATGATTCGAAGTTGGTAAGCGTTGCAGGGTACCTAAATGCAGCAATTCTTTTCTTATAATATCTTAATCTCATTGTTATGGAGTAAGAAATTGACCATTGAAAATTAAGGGAATCTTGTTTTTCGAGATGTAAATATCGATATGGCACGGACGTTTTCTTTGACAGCCTAGCCATTTAAGGTTGGCCACAGTCAATTACCTTTAATGTCGCTTCGAAGGTTGATAAACGTAAATAGTAATTAAGATCACGCCCAACTTCCTTGGTTGGGATATTTCAGGCATATATATTAAAGGCGTTGACTTAAAATTATCATTCAAGAGGGTTAACAGGTCACACGGTAGCAAGAAAAGGTTATGAATGTGATGAAGGTCTATACTCTTAATTGCTATGTCTTGTAAATTATACACTTCAGTATATACATGTACTGTATATCTAATAATTAACGAGTTTTTTATTCACAAATGATGATGAAAAAGAGATATTCACGTATAATACTGGTAAACACCTTTAATTTTCTGAAACGCAGTATAGTAAGGGATTTTCCAGAATGGCCTCTGGAATAAAGACAATTATTTTATCTCTCTCAAACCTCCTTTTTATTATGTTATTGCTATAACAAGTACATTTAGAAAGCGGCAACGAGTATGCAGAAATTAGTCAAGCTAGACTAGACAAGCTATGACTAGAAAAAATAAATGACTATTGCCCGTTGTTTTGAACAATGTAATTATGAATGTAACTTTTAAATTGATATTTTGATCATGTACGAAATAGATTTTAAAAAACGTTATTAATGTTTGGCTGATTTTTTTCCCATTTAGGTAGGCCAAGTAGTAACTAGTTTAACAAAACCTTTTACTTAATTGCTTGACTAGTGCTGACATTTTTTTCTATTGTTCAAACCTTTCTTAGACAAAGTCTGAAAATGTATGAATATGATACCTGAGCTACTCCAGGTTATTACAGCATTTACAGGTCCGAAATCTGAAATATTCCAAAATCCTAAACTTTTTGAGTGCGGACAAGACAAGTGGAAAATTCATACCTGACCTCCTTTGACTTAATTGTTGCAGTCTAAACGAAAATGACAATGCCAAACAATTAACCAGAAATTGTCTACAAGACTTGCTAAGACGATGACATCTTTCCTTTTTGATGGTTCAATACAGGTTTCAATGTAAACAAACTTTGTTCACGTACAAAATTATCAATCCATATCTGGGTGTATATGAAATCCAAACGAATTTCGTGTTTTGACAAAGGGTCCCATCTAAGCTAAATTCAAATAAATGTAGTGAGTATATATTCAAATTATTTGAAAATCAGAAATTGAAAACACGTCTTGTCCCAAGCATTTCGGATCAGAAATTTTCAACATTTATATTGATATACATTATATTTATAGAAGATCACGTCAACACGTGGATGCGAACAATCCTTTCTTCTTTTGAATCGTGTTTCTGATTTTAATTTAATATCCGCAAAGGAAATTGCAGTATTATTTCTGTATCTGACCAAATTGTATACGTCAAACGCAAATTCAGCAAACGGTACGTGATGCAATGAATTAATTGATGAGAATATATTTTTCATAGAGAACCCAAGGACAACCTATCATCATTGTATTCAGTCAACATGCAACTTCCTGTTCATCTCGTGTTATTTCTCACCGATTTTTAGGTTTTAAACAACCGCAAGGGTTTGAAATAATTTCGCAAAGACCTAGATTCATTTCTTGCAAGATTGCATCCACTAATCAGTGCATTCTATTTACGCTAACTTTCTATGGTTTATGATCCCAAAGATCCAATTACGTTCAAATTGCGGCTAAACCGATTTTATTTAAGAATCACGATTTACGGTATTTAGTTCAGTTTGATATCAGTATTTTGTTTGTTCGATACGAAACGGATGACGATTTCTTTTGTTGGGAGTTTACTGAAAATAGTTGGTGCATGGGGTAGACCAAATGGTCTTTGACGAATGTGAGTCACGATGTATGAGTAATCTGCATTAAACTCCATTCTATGACGTTTTGATGCTGCCCCAATTTTTACTTGCTGTAAGAAGGGGAAAGCCATGGCTGCGGGGGGTCTCATTGGTCATCTATTCACCTTGGTCAGGTAAAGTAAATAGGCAGACATTGTGACCGTGGCAGCTGCGACTGGTTCGAGCTAGTTGCTGCATTTCTCGGTTGAAAAGAAATACTTTGAGAGAGGGTTTAATTATGTTGAAACCCCTACCTGTGCCCTCGCACCATTCTTGAACTCCCGGTGGCGGTAAAAAAATGCGTTTAGAGAGTTGCAGACAGATTACTATTGCGGAAGGTTTGCCCTTGAGGGACTTCAGCATTATACTTGATTTCTTAGAAAATTGGCTTTGTCGTACTGACAATGCGTAAGCTTTTGGGAACCACTACTTTTAGATTTAAAACAAAAATGGCGATTAAAGTGATTACAGGTCATTAGCCAGTGCCCAATAATTAGGATAAAGCTATGGCAGAAAAAGATCTGATTCACCCCTCATCTTGCTTAATTAGCATTTTAACTGGTCCAAGACAAGTCAGCGGATTCCTGCATTGCACTTATGGGTTAATTCCAGATTACTACTTGAACTAGCCATTCTACTGGAATGTGTCATTCAGAGATTTTTCGGAATTTTCCACGACATCGAGAAATTTCAAAATTTTCATTGTTTTATTTTTTGCTGACGAGAAACTATTTTCCCTATACATATGTACGTGTATATTTCAACTCATTACACCAAACACGCGAAGTTTGAGTCAATTTTCACAAACATAAACTGACATCCTGTAGGCCTGCAGTTTTTTATTAAATTTCTGCAGTTTGGAACAAAATAAACATCGAATAAAATTTTGTGGGGGCTTAAACATAGGTCAGTGATCTGCTAAAAAAATATTTACTCGTTGCAGGTGATCCGATGCTCAATTTTTTCTAGGCACATTCTACGATATATTTTTTATCAGTAAAATTCCTAGTAGGGGAGAATTTTGGAAAATGTTTACTCAAAGTGGAAATACCAGTATTATGACTGTATTATGGAAATGAGTGGGAAACCGATTCATGTTACCATTTTTGGAGCTTATGCCTTGTATAAAATTGTTTTGATGTGATCATGATATTCTAAATATTTCCGTCAGTTTACAATCATAAATTGTTATGGTAGATTTTATACCCTCTGTACTAATTACACCAGTCGTAAATGTGAAGTATAAACGATAATTATAGGTCTAGATGATGGTTTAATGGAAATCTAATTTACTCTGTTTGTAGGTACCAACAATAATGAGAGTACGTGTTACAAATAATAACTACAAACGAATCGTACTCGTGTTCGAGCAGTTAAATTGCCACTAAACAGTATCAAATCAACCTAAAATGTCATTAATTAAGACTTAAAATTATGCCACGGTTTCACTTGAACAGCTTCTTTAACCCTAATCAAAAGTCAGAATTGACGTACACTATGGTTTATTTTAATCCAGGAATAAGATTAACGAAATCATGTTTTTTTTTCTGAAAACAACGAGATAACAAATAATAAATAATACGCTAATAACAATTACATTAAATCTAAAACCTGTTCCTCATTTTGTTACATTTTCGCATGATGCTAATACAAGAGAATTTAGTTTTAACAGCATTAGCTACGTTTTATGATAAAAGAGCTCACTGGCCTTGTCTAAAACTTCCTGTTCCAAAAGAAAAACTTTGAGCTGTTTGCGTTTGATGAAACTTTTGAAACTTTGTCATTTACCTTAAAATTTTTAAACTTTTATTCTTAGTCATGATTCTAAATTGTTAATGTTTTAAGGCGTTTGGACAATTTCAGCGTTATTAGCAATGACCCAGTTTTCTTCTTAACATAAAAACAATGTTGCAATTTAATGCACATTGTTTTCACTCGTCTCCTCTAGCATTACATAGAACGAATCTAATTTAGCATTATACCCATGCATTTCCCTTGTTTTTTGAAAGAATTTTTATTTTTAAATTTCAATTATACTTTGTTTGCAAGTTAAATTAGTAACTGTTTTCGAGACAATGGGTCATGTTGGCGACATAGCTGTCAATGTTTTTCATTGTTAATACTATTTCAAAATGGTTTCGAATCGTTTGTTATGGATTAGTATAATAAGGATAATTTATTTAGGAATTTTGACGGCTATCTCACAAAAATATTGAAATTGATAAAAGATGGCGAGAAATGATTATATATAATGGGAAAACATTTCTTATGGTTGCTTAAGCTTCAAATACCGAGTTACTTTATCTTTAAACTAGCTCATGCAATATTTTAAAATAGCTTTAAATTAAGGTATCTTCACCATGAGTTTCAGTTTCGATTAATGAAGGGTCATTCAACATGTTATCTGCTATTATATACTATTATCATAGGCCTATACAAGTATTCTCGCTTAAATTACTATAAACCCTTAACTTTTACTCCACTCTATGAAGCTGTTTTTATTTAGGTCTATTGATGGCCTCTGGCGATTTATAAAAAAAGGTGTAAAACTCGAGTAAAAACTGTAACCTCTAAACATGGTTTCAGTTTATGGTATAAGGTGCAGGCAATCTGCTCTATATTCTCAATTTTGCATGCCCAACGAGATTTATTAGCCTTTTTGATTAAACATACATTCATAATGTTGATGGCAAAGATTAGAAGGAGTTATTTCTTCACATCAAGCTTCAAATTAAATCAGGAAAGTTAGTGGTACATTATATGTTTTTTCCGCGCAATAAATTCATGTCAAAGGGAATCAGAGAAGCGGGCGTAATTGTTATTTCCACTGAAGAGCTATTTGCATAAATTAATTTCGAAAAATCCTAATTACCCAACTAGTGTCTCTATTTTTATACACCTGGAAACGGCCAAAATACAACTGAAACGTTGCGGCCCTGTGGATCGTCAATTAAAATCGCATACATGTAAACAGGTGAATGAGTCAGGGACAAAACAAGGACAAATTTAATATCACTAAAACAACAGGCCTATATATCATTAATAATAGGTCTC
>JAQGAO010008922.1:0-10011 GCA_034697705.1 Ommatoiulus sabulosus | reverse complement strand
TTCGAAAACAGCTGCACGGAGGTGATGACGTCACTTCCGGCAGGTGTCAGGTGTCAGGTGGCTTTTAGGGGTTGGGGGTGGGACTTTCGGTGGGAGGAAACCACCCACCGGAAGTCACCACCCACTTATTCAGAATGGGCATCCCTTACTACTAGTATGCCTATAGATGCCGTTGTGAGTCATTTGCTTAAGACCACATTTCTATAAGATAACACTACTTGGTTACATATTTCAAAAGTTAGCATGATCTAGCTCCACTCAACTGCATATAAAGTATTATGATGACATAAGTACAGCTGCAAAGCGCCTATTAGCAATGTAAGCTTTGCAATTAAAACAGTTTAAATCGCTAAGTAAATTAATTAATTTAGCAGGAATCATTTTGTCTGTGGTGGAAAAACGTCATCAGAGTATATATGGTCATGTCATTAAATATGATTTTATTCAATGATGGTTTGCACAAAAGTAATTTAATTTTTTGTCGACGATTTTCTGGAAAATATTTTAGGTTATAAAGCAGGATGAAGCTACAAATTTGCTAGTGGTGGCTTGTTTAATTTGTTTCTACGAACTTAAAAACGCCAGGTTTAATGCGTTGGAAAAGCATGTATTCCATAAGTTTTGGTTCCTAAAATTACCCCTAGGTGGCATATTGTCAGGCTTATGTTGCTAATAACTTGCTGGCATGTTAATCTGCAGCAATAGTCCCACTGTTTGAGTTGACACCACGTGTGCATTCAATTGAGCTGCACTAATTAATGATGACAATATACATAGCACATACGAGACATTCATTAGCAATGAGAACATGTACATTCACAGCAATCACAACACGACTGGAATGTTAGTAATAAAGCAAATTACTTAAAACGCAATTTCATTGGCCCCGAACAAGGACCTTAATGAATAAATACATGTACAGTATAATGATCTTTAAACTGGTTATTGCCGCCCGAAAATTTTACACTATTTTGGGATAAAAGTAATATCTTTCACTGCTAGCAGCTAGTACCACCTAAAAGAGGGCGCGCTAGTGAACCTCCAAGATGAAATTATTATAATGGGCTATCGATTAAATATAAAGAAAAAAAATTAAGGTGAATAAGAATTGAGGGATAAATAGACAATCTGAGGCATGAACTTATCATAAAATACAGAACCAGCAAGCAAATGCCGCAGCAGCTCATGTTCTAAAGTCATGGTTGTTTCTTAAAGAAATGACTTTGATCATAATTGGGCTAAAAAACAGATGCCACTTGTAGCGCCATCCAGAGAATTTAGACAAACCCTACCTCTACAATAATGGGTTATCATAGACTAGTAAGTGCCAAGTTACAAGAAATTTCATAGAAATACAAGTCTATAAAAAGTAGAGCAGAACTGGGTCATTTTACACGTAAATCTTTGGTTTTTGAAATGAACTTTGGTACTAGCGACCTTATCCCCACCCTACAGCTCACATTTTGAAGAAAATGTCTCAGATGACAATGCACATCAGTCCGAAATCAGTTCCTTTCCACAAAAAAATGAAATGTTTTAAAAAGGCCAATAGCTAACCGTAAATCTTGTGAAAAGGTGCAATTGAAGAATGAATCATATGACAACATAAGATTCAGATGTATCATTTCAATAAATTAAGAAGTTGCCAAAAAATTTTGTCGTTTAAAATAAAGCTCTAAATATTATCCACAAAGAGCAAATCAGAAAAATATATATTGATGAACGAGTTAATACAAAGCACTTTTTTAAGCATAAAATACAATTTTTTTTTCCAACACTAGCACCTTTTCAAAAGTTACAATATAGTGAAATTTCGGGGTATCAGTGGGCCAAACAATTTAAAACACAGACTCATCAGTGAAATGTGGCAACATACTGAATATTGTGGATCATCTCACAATAGCAAGAATTTCACGTTGGACCTATTGATTTCTTTGTGTGCAGAAAAGTGGGCAAGGTTTAGTGATAATGAGAAGATTGAGCTTTCAACTGACTAGTCAACTGAATCACGTTTACCCAGCAGATAAATTTAGCGCTAGAAATGCTGCATGTTTGCCACCAGATGGCACCATAATGTTAATATAAAAGTTTTCAATAAAAGCTGGAAATAAGCATGTTTTTCCATAAATATGCTAGTAGGTGATTAACATTCAGTACATTAACACTAAATAATCTCATTGTTTTCACTGGTCTATTGATTATCAGGTGAATTAGCTGTCGAGATAACAGAAGAGCATTTCAGGCATCAAAAATAAAGAATGAAATGAGCATCTTCATTCCGCTAGATGGCGCTGTCTAGGTTATTTCGGTTCTTTGTGTGTACCTTGTTTAACTGCCTTGAATTGGCACCCTCCTACAAGCCTTTGATTCAATTGTTTTTTTGTACAAACAGTCTATTGTGTATAATATCTAGCAGCCCCCTTAATTGATAATTATCAGACATAAATACACTGGCTTCACATGATATCCTGGTTTTTAAAAGCTAACTTCAATGGGTGTCCTATGTATATGCGATTGACCCACCATTTTCATGTTCGGCCACCAGCTTTTGGCCACCCAGTTTCAACGTCGTGAGGTTGTCCTCTTTCATCCACCAGGTTCACATCTGTAGTGCTTAGTGCTCGCGCACTCATTTCGTGACGTGGTGCTCTGTTTATTAACACAAAAAATGCGTGTTACAACATGTTTATAAGTAGTTAACAAAATAGATAGAAACAGTCTTGGTCACTTCAAATGTTTCCACCTTTAGTGAAAAACAATTTTTTCTTGGCAACATTGCAAGTGAGAAACTGCTCAGCTTTTCAAGCTTTTGTATCCATGAACAGGTGGTTATTTCTGCCAAGTTTTTACATACCATGGTTTGATAGGCATTCAATTATTTTTTACAATAATGTATAATGTGCTATTTTGCAGTATTTATAAACAGATGTGAAACCTGTGCTCCCACACATTCCCCATCAAAGCAATTCAAAAAAGTTGAACTTAGTGCACAAGCATAACCTACACTAATATGGAACACTAAAAGCTTCAATGACCAAAACCATAGAACATAATATAGTTACTTTTTTCCAAGTGCCATCATGCCATAAAGCACTGCTGATATAATGATGAAACAGCTGCCAAAAATGGTTGACAGACCAAAACAAAGAATGATATCAGGAATGGCTAAGCTGTAAGCACAAAAACAGATCTTCAGAATAATGAAATAAGACTTGTGAGAGAATAAAGTACAAACGCCTTAGCTGAAACATCTGCCAGGACAGAGAAACTTACATTGTATAACCAACTGCCTTCATCCAATACGGACGAGTGTCTGCCCAGTTGCTAAACTGCTGCACAAATTCCACAAACATGCAGCAGCAAGGAGCTTCTAAAGATGTCACGATGAAACCTGCCAAGCTACCAACAAACACATTTACAATTAATAACCTCTTTAGAAATCCATGAGTTTTCTATGGCATAGAATTGTTTCTAAATCATATATCTACTTACACTAGCCATATTCCAGCAATAATACAGGAAGCAGAAATATTTAAACACGTCCATACTCCCAAAGCCATCGCAACTGAAAAGCAAAGCCATATCACATTAAGTAAAATTGTCAAAAAACTGCAACTGTCCTAAGGCATAAAAGCAATTTCCCTAGTAGTTAGACAAGCATTTTAGAGGTATGCCGTAGATGGTTTCATAATAGGCTAAACTATATAAAATAATTAAACTCATGTATATTAAGGCATTTTGCTTCCATAACCTGGACAAAAAGAACAGATTTCAGGAAGCGATAATATGGATTTATTTTTAATTATGATTCATAATAAACCTTTTAAACTGCAAATCACATTCCCTTTCATGGCCCTTCCCCAGCTTATGGACAAAATATCCATCTTTATGACCATTTGGACCTTATTTAACCAAGGGTCCTATGATCCTCATGGCCTAAAATGGCAATGCATTAGGGCGAGTGGCAGTGCAGAAATGTGTATACTGCTAGGGCCCATGGTAATGCTTTTAAATACAACCCAAAATAGACCAGGGCAAGTTTTTATTTTCTAGTTATATTTTTTGCTCGACAACTTCCAATGACCAATTTTTTCAAGAAGGTTGATATTTATTCTTCTCATTTGCGTGTTCAGTGAATTTACATAAGGATAATAAAAGACAACCATTGTCATAAATCAAACAGTCGTTATTCTAAGAAAATCGAGAAAAATTCCAGGCCAGAACCAATGACATGTTTAATAAATATCTGAATAGTCTTTGGAGTAATTACGCTCGAGCATCATAAAAGGAACCAGGAACGTGCGAATTACACATTAATTCCTATGGAAAATACTTTATTCAATATATGAACAAGTTTGCTAGAATGCATTATTGTTATCTTTAATCTATTCCATTCTACAAAATGGTGTGAATTAACAAGTTTTTCAGAGGGCTCCCTAGGCACTCATGGCAAGCATCCATGGGGAGCAAAAACGACGGACAAACGGAAGTAAGGGCTTATCATCAATATCGTACAATCATCTTGGCCATGACATTTTTTGAGTACACTAGGCTTCAGAGTAAAACATTGTCGCTCCACATGTCACAGATGCTGGGTATTTTGAATGAGGGCACTACAATTTCATTCACTTTCAACCAAACGCAACATTTTTTTGGTTGAGAAACTTGACTTGAAATAGGTCAACAGCATCATCTTAATCTCAAGCATGCTTTGGGGAGATGAGACGATGATTATCTAGTCTACAAATGTGTTCTCGGGGATCAAATTCCACATTGCTCCGTACATTTAATTGGTAAAGACAAAGCTGCCATTATGGGAATTCCAAATGAGCGTTCATTAAAAATTGCTCTAATGCTATTTCGTTATGGAATATCACAAAAAAAAATCCATGCAGTAATACGATCGATGTACTGCTTAATTAATACATGGACTATTTGTTAACCTCCTTGTAGATTCATTCGCCTAGCTATCCCAAGTCATTGTTTTTTAATTAACATGAACCTTGAAATTATCTAAAATCATAAGCTAAAAACCGTTGCTTCTGATATCTTTGCACCTTCGAAATTCCAAAATGTCGTCAGCTGAGGGCAAACGAATCAAATTACTATAAGTTCGTCAAAATTAAACATTAATGTGAGCATCAACAATTTTCAAAAGCATAATTCCTGCCCATTTATTTTGAAAATCCCATGCCTCAATCTAGAACGTAAATCATGGCGAAGCAAATAAGCAAAATATTACCCAACCGCTACATATCTACTCTGCCATAAAAATTGCAGTTATCTATGCTTGCCTTTTCCAGATAATATTTTTTAAATTAATTACCAACACCCCCGCCACAGCCAGCTCCTCGGGCACCATAGCGCAACCACCAAGGGACATCGTCGGCCGCAGCTGTAGGCCCTTGTACGGGCATTCCAAGTCCGTTCCCGGTTCCAAATTGATTACCCGAATACATCGTCGATTCGTGTCCGTATTCACGAAAATATTAGCTTTAACAACAGATTAAATCTCACAACTTCAAACGTATTTTATCGGTCGAACAACGACAAAACAAGACCATCATTCCGCCATGACAGGTCATTAGCACAAGACTAGCTCGTGCGATGACGTCACAACCACCGCTCGTGCCAATCACTTAGTAGCCCCTCCCACATGCGTGATGCAGCTTTTCGTCACACCCCGCCATTGCTCCTCCTACGCAGCCACTGCTTATTCGACCTCAACTAACCGCGAAAATTGAACAGTTTGATAACTCAAGTAGGATTTCGAAAAAATTAAGCAATTTAAAAAAAATGTTGCCACTGTTATTTTTTCAAATTTGCATGGATACGAGACCAGGACCTATCTATAGGGATCACAGTACCAACAGTAAGTTTTTATTCGAGAGTAATTATTACTTTCATTTATTACATTGAAAATTCCCTTTTATCAAATTTTAATTTCAAATGTCACGTTTCTGGCCAAAAAAATCGGTCGCAAACAAGAAATTATTCTTTAGTTTTTGGTAGTACAGTGAATTAAAGCCGATCACTTAATTGGTTCCAGCGAGTTTGATCGAAATAAGCGATGAATGGCCAAATACACGCTAAACATTGACCGTATCAAAATAATTTGCTGTCTTTTAAAAATCCTTATATTATTTAATCGTATATATGTATTTTCTTTCAAAAAAAAGTTATAATAACTCGTGTCTCCATGCATAGATTCCTCGAAAAAGTTGATAAAAAAATTATAAAACATATAAACTAACTTATTTTAATAAAATTAAGTCAGTATCTACTTATAACATGATAAACACAACTTCCAACACACAAGCTGTGTTAAAAATCGACAACAGAATCGTAACCGGAACTAAATTTACATAGAACACTGCAAAAATTCACAAAATAAATATAAGGAAAGACATAAAGACTCTCATTATTCACTTTCGTAATTCACATTCTGAAAAACAGAACTTTTTGAACCTTGCGAGTGATGGCATTTACAATTCAAATGCATCTGTTCTATGACCAGAGCGAGAAGGTGAAAGCTGGTATCTGTTAACACCCCTCGAAGGACAGCCAGGTGTCAAACTTCAGCAATGGCACTCAAAGAAACAGTTCTGTCATGTACAATAATAGTTATCACAAGGTCGATCCGGCACCTGGCTATGGCAAATGGCAGAGCTGACTCTCACCCGTTTCTTATTTGAGCATCTCACCTGGCCTCAATTAATGTGGATAAAGTGATGCAGGCGAGGTGCTGGGCTTAATTGGAAGAATGTTTCCAAACATCGTATGCTGAATGACGGGGAATTTCGACAAAACCTACAAAAAGAAAGTTGAAAATAGAGAATATTAAAGATAGTGCTTAACCCTATACCAAAAATATCCAATTAGATCCCAAAGTAGAAACGTACGTTAATGCTGTCTTAAAGAATAAAAAAAATCTTCCACATTTACCATTAATTTTAAAAAAAAAAATATGAAAAAATATGACCATTGCAAGTGCCAATTTATGTTCCATTTTGCATTATTCCTAGATTTATTTTTTACAAAGTGAACGAAAAAACTGATAGGATTTTTCAACCTTCACACAGCAAGGTGGCAATGTTTAGTATTCTCTCCTTGCATTCGGTAGACTCCCCGTCCCCCTCATCAATCATCCAAGCAGAGGAAATGCAATTAAATTGGGATGGTGGAGTCAATCACAACCACTGTTTAGTCTGACTTAATTTGTATAATGATCCCCCTGCCAAATGGTACCATGTATACTGTCCATAGGGTAAAGAATAGAATAGGATAGAATAGAAAAGCTCTTAAAATCTACACATTTTCAAACAAAACACATAATTTGACATTGGAATTTTAAAAATACAAGAAACCAGAATTTTTTCCCCATAACTTAATTTGACATATTTTCTATAACCACATTTATAAACTATTTTAGAATTTCTTACAAATGAAAATTTCCGAAGAAATTTAAAAATAATTTCTACTGAATGCAAATGAAGCTCTGGGTATTGCGATGGTCAATGTTTCAGTTCTTTAGTTTATTATTACCTCGACTTTATACATCTTTATCAAGCCAGAGTTGACCTTTGACCAATGCGGAACCCCGCTGATGTTCCACAGTTGGTTGGAATGCTCCGCGAATGGTCCGACTTTGACACTGTGAATGAACTTGATGCAACCAAGGAACATAAAATCCTTATAAAATGACTCGCAAATTTCTTCACTGGGAAAATTCTTGGGAGCTATGCGAGGGTGATCTAAAATAGAGAAAGAGAACACAATTATAATATAAGGAGGTGTTATGTACTTACAGGTTTAGTTTCGCAAACGGATATAATTTACAGAAAAGTGTTAAAATTATATATTTTCATGCTGTAAAGCACTGCAAATATGGCTAACAGTATCATAAAACAAAATAGCTGTAAACATATTTGAACGTTTGTACATTTTAAAGGATTAATAATTCAATTTATACTATACTTTTCGTAAAAAAAATTTTAACTCATAAAATGAAGTCTTGAATCTGTTGGTTTAATTTTGGTTTTTGGCCAACTTTATTTATTTAATAAAAATAAAAAAATCCACTTAATTCAATCATGCTTAATACGATCAGCCATTTTATTTGAACAAAACCTTCAGAATGGATTTTTTCCTACACTGTCTGATGTTAAAAAATCCGCTTAATTGGATCATTAATTATGTCTAGATAATGCAAAAGCGCGAAACTATTTAAGCAGCTTTCATACAACGCACATATATGCATCAGCGGCCATACTCAAATGGATTTAATTTATTTTAGAAAATGAAATTTCAGCCCTTGCAGCAAGTAGGCATCATCAAACACTACTTACAACTTTTTTTTAATACAAATCTAATTTTAAACAAATGTAAATACATATATATGATTAAATATATGTATTTTTAAAACAAAACAAATCGCTTATTTCGATGAAAATCGCTGGAACTAACATGATAAAATTAAGCGGCTTTTACTGAATAAACATGAGAATTTTAAAGTTCATAAAAATAATTTACTATAAGTGTTAGTACATTAAAACTGTTTTGACAAGAAGTCATAAAAACAAACTTCAGTGTTGCATCATGATGTGAATTAGCCTTGAGAAAACATAACAGAACGTAATCCGTACAAGTTTTTCTTAACTAATCAAAGGTAAAACAAACCCGTACCAATAAGTTGCGAACTGCCCCACACAAATGGCACAAATTGAAAATCATCCAGACTCCATGCCCCATGACTACCAGCAGGTTCCATCCTGTAAGTCAGCTGCAATTTGCGAACTAACTCTAAATACCTATGATGTGGGTTATAAAATGAAATAACAGCATAATTAGGATTCCAATTGTACGGACATGTCCCTGATGAAAAAGACTAACCGGTTGAAAATTTTTAATGCAGCTGCAAGGGCATCTTCCTCTTTTAATGCACCGATCTTGAACATGCAACATAGGAGCATCACGAAAGCCATTTCGTGACCTTTGAGGAAATAAAAGTGCAGACCAAATGTTAAGCTCATCATTTGAATGACAGCAATTTAGTTGAGGTTAACAGAAGAATGCTAAGTTAATTACCTGTGCCATAATCGATTCGAGTGTAATTTCCTACACTTTCAATCAAATATAATTGTAATTCAATTATTGCCGAATGGAGAGGTTCAGGAATTACATCTTGCAACAATTGGGAAGCATTCTTTACGTTCAGAAGAGAAAAAAATGCTTTCAACATAAAATTGAGTTAATAGGGAAGGTAAATACAATCCAATACAAGCTTTGTCCTTTCTTAAATGTCATCAGTACATAGTCACCTCCTTAAGTCTTTCAAACCATGTACGAAATGCCTTATTTCCAAACCTCTGTGGCTGATCAATGGGTGGGATTTCATCAATCCACTTTTCCATCTTGTCTAACATTTCCAAGCATTTCAGTGACACCTGAACGCATAGCAAAATATTGAATACCAAGGTAAATCTTGCGCCGCAAAGTGCAGAATAAGTTAAAAAAACATTAATGTTTTACTGTCATCATATATATGCATAAATAAAAAATAATTAAATTCATCTTTGAATTAACTCACTTCTGAGACTACAAATTCGGATCTCATGCTCTTTCCTTTCACTGCCTCGTTTATCATCAAAATGAAGCCCATATACTCCGTGAATGCCTTAAAATTCAAAAACCGAATCATTACATGTCCAACACACTGATGCACAGCTATTCAGCTAACATGTTGCGCTACCCATATATATATATACCTCTGATTTCTCCCACTTTGGCATGTCTTGGTTTGTAAATATTTCTTTTTTGGGCAAAATGTAGGATACATCTTGGCCGACGTTGCTAGGTGAATCTACGAAGCAAATAATCTTGTTATAACGACATTTTTTACGTTTGCAATTGTAAAATATCGTCTGTGATATGGGAGCATATTCCGCATAGCTCTCCAAAGTAATAAACAAGTCAGGTATTAAGTGTCACATTTTTATGGGTTTTATAAAG
>JAQGAO010008921.1:0-10011 GCA_034697705.1 Ommatoiulus sabulosus | reverse complement strand
AGTTTTTGACAGTTGAGAAGTCACGTGTTAAAGAAATTAAATATTTTATCATAATGCCACAACTTTGTTTAATATTACGAATTACATATACACATCTCGTATTATTAAAAATACAAGTTATTAGATTTGTGGACACCCTGTATGCAATATAAATGCAAATAAATTATAATTTTCAATAAACATGCAAAATGTATTTTCATAAACAATGTACTTTCAGTCTGAGTACCCTTAATACGTCTATACAAGAATTAGAAAAACATGATAGTATTTCCAAATTAGATTTACCCTTGTTGTAATTTTTGTGTAAATATATTAGGGTACTCAGACAGAAGTTTTACGAGTGGTTCTTTTGACGGTTGAAAAGTCACGTGTGCAAAATCGACGCTAGGATTAATTTAAGAAATTATAATCAAAAGTTATCCTTGTTACCAATCAAGGAATTCCATTAGCGCACGTGACTTCACGACTGTTAATGAAAGTGCTATTCGTAAATCTTCTGTCTGAGTACCACTAATATATGAGAAAAAAAAATGAAAGATGTATGAAAATTATAAAGAAATTACATAAAAAATATGTTTGAAATATTATATAATTTGCAAAAAAAAACATACATCCCAACAATTTCTCCAAAAAAAAAAACATGATTAAAACTAATTTAGATATAAACATTTAAAAAAATTAAAAATGTCTTTATATTCCAAAAACATTTGGTGTACATGCAGTAAGTTAAGATAATAATAAATATTTTATTTGGATATTTTTTGGTAATTTCTTTGTAATTTTCCTATACATGTACGCAGATATAGGAAAATTAAATTTTTTTAAAAAACAAAGCTAAAAGATAACGTGACATTTTCGGTAATTTCCTTATAAATTCTCCGCTTTATTTACATTTCCAAATTAATCAACTACATTGAGAGTCATTAAAGAGTAGTATTTCAAGGGTGGAAGTATCTTAGAAACAGTTATATTGTTGAGGAGTGTAAACTAGAGACAATTAAATCGACAACACGGTTGCATTAATTAAACATACAAGAACGTTAAGTGGATGAAACCGGAGAAGAAGAAAAAAATTAATTAGATTTCATTTCGTAGAAAAAAAAAATTTAATTGACTTTACACCCAAATGAGTTCACCTTCAACGAAAGTGCGAGAAGCGTGTTGCTAAAAGGCTTTTGTCAAGACCTTGGTCAATAAAATATGAAGATAAGATGAAAACATGACGAAGTTTTAATCGAGGCAAGGATGCTCATTAAGTTGGCAAGCTTCAGAGGACATCGCATTATGATGGTCAATTTTGACTGACCATGACTTTAACGACGCATTCACAACTACTGTTTGTAGATCTCAAATCAAAACAAATTAAGTTTACAAACGGAACATATAGATATAAATGGAATAAAATAATATATTTTTTTAATTATTAAACATATATATTTTTTTTAAAAAAAATTGTATTAATAAATTGATATCAAATAATGTGAATATTAAAAACACTACTACTTTATTACTACTTTACTACTTAAACAAACTTTACTACTTTATTCACAACTACTGTTTGTCGATCTTAAATCTGAACAAATTAAGTTTACAAACGGAACATATAGATATAAATGGAATAAAATAGTATATTTTTTTTATTTATTAAACATATTTTGTTTTAAAAAAATTGCATTAATAAATTGATATCAAATAATGTGAATATTAAAAACATCAACTCGTGCGATTAATTATATGTAAAGAAACATTTTTATGATCTGTATATCTAAAAATCTATCTAATTTAATGAGGAAATTGTTATTTAAAGCATGCTTTTATACTGAAGTAAGTATACTTAATTTATATTGAATTAAGTGTTTTGTTTAAATGTATCTAATTTATTTAAATTTGAAAAACAATAAACTAAAACAAAAAATAGAATCCTGACTTTTAAGTTATTTGAAATGTTTACAATGAAATGTTAAATATCTTAAACAACTTATTAGAACATGTAGGTACATGAATTGCGCATCGATAGTAAAAACGTGAAGCCAACTTAACAATTATGAGACATTTTCAAAGCTAGTTATATATTTACAATAAAATGTTTTCGATAATTTCATTTGTATAAAATTAACTAAGGAAAATAACGTAAACATTGGGAAGCTTCACATTATTAAAATTTCAAAGGGTAATTAACTTTAGAAAAAAATTAAGCTTCATTGTAATTTTTTAAAGAAAATGTACATCCCATCTAACGAACAATACGTGCAAAAGGTGAAATAACATTTTAAATTCGTGTAAAATCAACACGTTCATTTTAAAATGTAAAATTAAAATTAAAAGAATGAAAATTTGCAATCTAAAGAAGAAAAAAAATGTAATATTCATTTTTCTGCAAATTCTTCCACAAAATAAAAAAATCCATATAGAAAATGGCCCACTGACACCATCTTGGGAGAAATAACGCAACATGGATTCACATTTTGCTCAAATTTAAAGAGATCTAAGAAAACGTAAAATCTAGTCATTAATAAAATCAAGCACGAAGTAGGAGAAAATTGAAAATATATTTTGAAAAGGTCGCACTTTGCATCGGAGATTTTCACTTAAAAAGCACTGAAGTAAAGCTAACACCGCCGATTTCACCTTTTGTGTAAAACAGGAGCACAAGAAGTCTTATTTTCTTGGCCTAGCAATGATTTTATAAAAGGATCTCTTATTTTTCTCTCAATGCACATATCTGAGATTTAAGTAATGTCAAAAGGGCGACGTAGGCCCCTATGGGGACACGTGATGGGTGAGTAGAGAGGGGAAAAATAGCACTTTTCCCAACACTTTTATTCAATCTTGAATATGGGATGCTGCTGCATTATACATAGTGGTAAAAGTGAAATCACCATTTCACACTAACAACCCTTTTCAACGAGCAACTCTTATTTTTACTGAAGGAAAAGGAGAAGAAAAAAAAAGTATTCTCGTGAAATTTGAATACGACCGTTAAGGGAATCCTTTTTAAAGACCTAAAAGTAAAGATTTGCTGGGAAAGAAGCTATCCTTAGGACTTTGGCTGAATGCATAATGGAAGTGGGTTTTACCAAAAAAAAATTTTTTTTCGTTGAAAAAAATGAAAATTTGGTGGAGAACCTGAAAAACAAAATAAATTTTCTGACAAGGAGTTTGGCAGAAAAAAGTTTCATTGACACGTATCAATGTGACGGACAATGTTGAGGAGGAACTTGTCAAGGGTGAACATATGAATTGATAAGATCAAAAGGTTCAACGTCTAACCCAAACCTGCTATATCTCACGTGGAAAATAAATACAATTCAATCCTATTTTAAAATTATTTCATTCAGAAAAATGCACATGCATTTCAATAATAAAAAATTTAGATTGAAATGTACTAGTGCAAAATGTCTGACTGAAATGCATACTTAAAAACATACTGATGAATGAAAAGTTGCACGAAAAACTAAATTTTATGACAAGAACTTTAGTTGAAAAATGTTTCATTTGATGGACAATGTTGAGGAGCAGCATGTCAAGTGTGAAAATACAAAATAATAGGATGAAATGGTACAACATCAGTTTAACTTTTAGCTTAACTTTGCTTTATCTTCATGTAAGATTGAAAAGAAATGAAATTCGACCCATTGCTGAAATATTATCATTTAGAAAAATGCACTTAAATTTATATTTGACATAGTATATAGTTTGAAATGAATTGGTGCTTAAAATAAGACTAAACATACAATAAAAGAATATTTAAGAATTGTCAAAGAATGAAATTTTGTAGAAAAACAAAATTATCTGAAATGATTTTTAGAAGAAAGTTTAATTAATGAATGAATATTAATATAATAGACAATGTGATGAAACAACTTGTCATGTGCGAACAAACAAATTAATAGGATCAAAAAATCCAACATATTACACAATTCTGTTCTATCAAACATCCAAAAGAAATAAAATTCAATCATCTATTAAAAATATATTTTATTCAAAAAAATACCCAACATTTATGTGGCCAAGAGTTCATTTGGTGTAGTATGTTGAACAACATGGTGAATGTTTGAAAAAAAAATGAATTAATGACTTGGTAATATTCTCGCAAATAATACATGTTACATGTGGAGAAAGATAGGTTGAAAAGTCCCAAGATACGTGTTAACATACAAATAACTTAAATAATGTCCTAAATACTGCATCTAAGTCAGAAATAACCGTGTTTTTTTTCAACTTTAGTTTTCAGCGCGAACAAAACTGCATCAACTGCATTATTCAAAATGAAATTGTGCTATATAAATTCCAAAAAGTAAAGGTTTGACTCCCATAAACATATACAATTTCGATATCGGTATTTTTTATGTATTTAAGGTTAAATATTTCATGAATATTTCACGATTTCATCTTCGATATCCGAATGATTGAGTTTGATAAGCCCGAAGAAATGGGCATGTCAAGTGGCAAAAGGCTTTTGTTATTTGCAACCCACAATCTTTCGCAAAAAAAAAAAATGAAAAAAAACATGGAAAAATTTGCGATTCAAATCTTTTTTTCTACTAAAAAACTATAATGCCCCAAAGGCCAGACTTTGGGATTACATCTAAAAATTGAAGCACGAATTTCCCGAGGCTTGGCTGAGCATATAAAAGCATAACATTAAAAATCGTTATTTTCAACATATCTAGGCACATGTATGAAGAGAGCATGAACTGAATGTACTCAATGCCCGAATGAATAGTAATTCAAACGGAAAGGCAGACAACAAAACGAGTGAAAATTCAATTTCAATTTTGGATAAAAAAAAAAGTTCGCAAATTCCATAAACGTAAAAAATGCAAAGGAATGAGACAATTCCCAGGTTACTACATGTAAATGTACAGGGTGAGCTTTGAAAGCCACAATTTCGGTGAAAAAAATTATAAAAAATAAAATGTTTTCTGAATGATAGACATTCCGAATAATGCTTAAAAGTTAAGTAAAGTACAAGGATAACTTTTTATTAAAATTACATTGTAATTAGGCGGAACCGTAATTAGGAGTGATAAAAAAGTTTTCAACAATGATTTTAATTTGTTTGAAATAGTTGTAATAGGTATTTATTTGGCATTATTGTAACTTGTATGGTAGGATTGCAGCATTTTTCAAATGATCTTAGCTAGTTTGAAATAACTGCATATTTATTTGAATTAAGTGCCATTTTTTGGAATGAATACAGCTTTTTTAGAATTATTGCAGTATTTTGAAATGATTTTAGCCTGTTTAGAATGGTTGGGATATTTTTAACTGATCTTGGCTTGTTTGGATTGGTTGCATATTTTTTAAATGAATATAGCTTTTTTGAAATGATTGCAGTTTTTTTTTTGTAATAATTGCAGCCTTTATTAGAATTGGTTACCTTTTGTAATGCTCTTAATTTTTTTGGAACAATTGTAACTTTTTAGGAATGATTGGATGATTAATTTTTTTTTAAATAATTGTAAAGTTTATTGTTTTAGCGATATTAATTTTTAAACTATTATTAAAAGCATCAATTTCTTCATGAATTTTTTAACTGAAATAAATAATGCTATTAACATGTTTTGGATCAAATATCTGACAGTTGCAAACAATCGTACAAGTCATCCGTCCACCATAATAGACATTAAGAACAGTTCAGTGATGACGAATGGTAAATTAAGCATTGCAATAATTAACTTTTATTCGCAATGTCACCAATAATTATACCAGTTGGTGGTCTTTAAGGAAAAGTTCAAAATAAAATCACAGCCTATGTTACGCGTCTGATATTCAACATCTAATTAAAACAAAAGGAAATAAAAGCAGAAAATTTAAAAAAAATGGGGAAAACGTTGACCATCATCATGACTATCATTATAGCTAACTGTTATATGGCATTAAGTTCACCAAATTGTTACTCTTAAATTTATTTTAACAGTAAAAATTAAATAAAATATTCTTTACCTACTAACCTTTTCAAAAAAAATTAGAAGTTTTTGGAAATGCATATTTATGAATGAAATACATTTTCAAATGAGTTTTTATGAATAAAATAAACTTTCAAATGCGATATTTCGGAATGAAACACTTTTAAATGCGTTTTTTGAACACATTTTTCTGAATGAAACAAGTTTTCAAATGCATTTTTCTTAATGAAACACGTTTGCAAATGCATTTTTCTGAATGAAACACGTTTGCAAATGCATTTTTCTGAATTAAACGCGTTTTCAAATGCATTTTTCTGAATGAGATACATTTTCAAACGCATTTCTCTAAATGAAATACATTTTTAGAGGCATTTTTCTGAATGAAATACTCTTAAATGCATTTTTATGAATGAAATACACTTTCAAATGCATTTCTCTGAATGAAATACATTTTCAGATGCATTTTTCTGAATAAAATATATTCTCATACGCACTTTTGTGAAAGAAATAAGATTTCCAAATTTATTTTTCCAAATGAAATCGTTTATCAAATGCATTTTTCTAAATAAATGATTTTATCGGATGCATTTTTCTAAAGGAAATATAATTCAGTTAAAATGCATTTTTATTTAGGCCTACGTATAACAAAAATGTAATTTGTGATACCCCATGGTCTCAGTTTTTTAGGAAAACAGACAGCAATTTTACTATTTATCCTTTGCTTCTAGTTACATAATTAAACAAAAAACATGGTTTTATGAGGTTTTTTAGCAATATTTTTGTACCTTGTCCCAAGAAGAGAAGGTAAACAGATGTTTTAGATTAATAACTAGGATACCAAAGGATTGCTAGAAGCTTGGATGCTCAAATATCTTCAATATTGTCCACTTGTAGCAAAATGTTTACTTCAAGTAATACATTAATCTTATTTCTTATTATTAATCCTATTATCAAGTTGGAAACCATGGTAACAGACAAGCTCTTCGTGTTTGCCAGGGTTACCATTACCATCAATATTTACTAACTTCTATGAAATGTCTACTTCAAAAATATTTTATTCCATATGATCTACCCCATCAAGATAAGGTTACGTACGTATGGGACCACTAGCATTTTCAATATTGTAATTGGTAAAAGAGCAAAGGTAAACACAGTATCTTTAGCATTATTTATCCTTTGCTTCAAGATATATAAATAGATACATGGTTTCATCAGGGTTTGTAGCCACGCAGTGTGTCTTGTTATTGCATTTTGCCAAAAAAAGAGAAGATAAACAGCTGTTTTAGATTAAATACCACGATACCAAAAGGTTGAACGAAGCTTAGATACTCAAGATTCACTAGTATTGACAAACTTTAGCAAAATGCTTACTTCAAATAACATTTTAATCGATTTTTTTTCTACTAATCCTATTTTCATGCTAGTATACATATTCTTTACGTTTACCCGAGTTACCACATTGGCATCAATATATTCAGTAATTCAATAAAAAGACAACTTCAAATAATGATCCAATTTTTTACATATCATGTATATACAGTAAAACCAGAAAAAGTGACCACCTGTTTATGTTGACCACTTTTTAGTGTATTGTTTTATCTAGTGCACATTTCCTGCATAAAAATTCTCTGTATAGTGACAAGTGACCACCTGTCTATTGTGTACAGTAACCAGTGCGTGTTGTCTTTTTTGCAATTTTTACATTGTCAATGTACCTTATAAAGTGACCAGATAACGGATGACTCACATTACATCTTTCTTTAACCCATGGACATGATGATTCTGTACTTTTTTGGTTTTATGGTTTTTACTACATTTATTAGTCTACATGTATAAGTACAGTGTACCTGTTCATTACTTTAATGTAATTCAAGCATTCTTTGTATAGTGACCACCTGTGTACAGATTTGGTGGTCACTTAACAGGTTTTACTGTAATTATATTTTAATAAAGTGGTCATCGTTTCAATAGGTTGGTTAACCAAGCTGTGTTTTGTTCTTGTACCAGTATTTTGCCAGAAAATAAAATAAACAGCTGTTGTAGATTAAATACCACGAGACAAAGGGTCTGATCGAAGCTTATCAACCCAACAAACATCAATAATGTCCAATTTTAGCAAAACGTTTATTTCAAATAACGTTGTAATCTTACTTTTTACTATGGTTTCATGATGGAAACCATGGTAGCAGACACTACGTTCGTGGTGCCAGTGTTACCAATTTACCATCCACATTTCCAACAACAACAAAAATGTTTATTTCATGTAATAGACAAAAGAATTTTCTTCCAAACAATCTATCCCAACAAGATACAAGGTTACATACTTGTATATGAGCACATTGTACGAAACACGATACTTTCAAATTCTTGGGAAGTTATTTTATAAAGTAGACGAGACTACATATAGTCAGAATTTGTAAAAAAAACAAACATAGGAAATGCCAACGCAATGCATGTCTTATAATATTCAATTCAATATGCGAGTGTATGAAAGAAGTCTAAAAATAAAGCACCATTCTGCAAATGCAAGAAGAAAAGACAAAGAAGGAAGAAAAAAAATCGTATAAACGAGTAAATTTGATTGAAACTTTTCTCTCTCAGAAGAAGGAGAGGGAGACAGAGCCATTGTGGAAACAGATTTCTGAGAGTGATTTCATCTTGTTAGAAGAAAAATATCTACGTGAACAGACTCGTCTATAAAATATCTGCCTTTTGCCTATTACTACGCCTAGCGCAGTCCATTTACATGGTAGTTTGCAGATAGAGCTGTATCAAATATCATATCTTAAGATTAAACATAATCCTTTGGGTACACAAACCAAAAGAGAAGGGGAAACAAAAGTGGTTGCGGATGAACACCGGAGAATGTTTCCAGAGTTGGACAAAAAAAAGAAGCTATATAGTATGGCAAAAGAGGTACAAAAGAAATTGCGAAATGATACGAATAAAGTGAGATTAGATGAAGCCTATTAGCTGAATGTAACAGAAATGAGAATGAAAAGCCAGGAGAAAAGCTTGTTGGAGAAATGAGGGGAAGTTCCTCCTCCTCCTCCTGGTGCAATGGATCGAAAAGAGAAAAGGATTCTCATAGTACTATGACGCGGCCCTCGACGAGAAAGAGATAGAAGCGGTTTTGTAAAATAAATACATTTGCACGCATCTGCATAAGGCTTCTTCTTCGTATTGCGTTCAATGACTTCTTGCACTCATTTTCCAGAAGCTGATGAAAGAGATAGGGCACACGGTGGTCAATTAGCGCGGTTTTCCAACACTTCCTCCCACGCTGCCCACACTTCCCCCCATTGTGTCTTTCGGAGGACTTAAAACCTCTTCAATTTCCCATACTCTCTGCATTTATTGGCAACAAGGGGGGCAGACATTGGGGGAAGTGCCATCGATGGCACTTCAGTTATGAAGCACTAGAGCTGCTTCTGCCACTCCTCGATGCGGCTCCAGCAGCAATCGAAATTTGAAGAGAAAATGTCAACTTTCTCATTACAATGTCATAGTTTTGAGTGCATGCTCCGATAATTAATCGAAAAGCGTAAGAATTAAAGAGAGAGAGAGGGGGGAAGTGCCGAATGGATTATGTAGATATTTGTAAACATGATGAAATGTATCTGAGAACCAATGTGCAGAACTCTTCAAAGAAAACCGTTTGGAGATGTTCCGATATTGTCGACAACTCATTTACCGTAGAAGCGTCTTTGTACATCAATATTGTACATTTTATAAAGTAATGCACATGCAAATACAGTGAGATATGAACACTAAGGGTCGTGGCCCTTAGTTCTCAAGCCGGTTTAAATCGAGAGGTCGCTCAATGGTCGAAATGGTGTATGAGATTAGACTAATCCTATATAATACAATGGGATTAACCAGGATCATAACCAGGATTAGGGCACCCCTAATAATTAAAAAAATATCGGTACATTTGTATTTTACCGAAGCCATGGCGTACGACGTCCCATAACATTTAAGGGGACACGTGTTTGAGGCTAAAATAGCCTTTTTTCCTGAATAAAAATTAAATTTGTATTGTCCTATAACGGGCCCCGTAGAAATGCGTTGAAATGTCACGTGCAAAGTGGGATTATGG